>PVJH01026338.1:0-30167 GCA_004026705.1 Nesogale talazaci | reverse complement strand
AGTTGGTAGGCTAAACCAGGGACCTTGAGGTACGCAACCCAACTCATAACCTATTAAAGCACCAATTATCAACACTTAAACATTTCTGATGGAATTAGCATGGCTTTCTTAAACTTTCTATTTTGGTACTTTCCCCATTAGCTATACACACAGGAGCACATCCTCAGAGCTACAATAATAGAAAACTATATGCTCTTGGCGCCTCAACCAGGACCATTCAGAACTGACCCACGGATATAGTGAGTAAGATGGGGACCCTTTAATCTTTCATTAGAATATTTCCTTGTATTTAATTTATAAGTTTAAAACTTAGTGACATGGAGCTCTCTCGCAACATCTCACTATTCTCTCTTCTATCTTCTGTGTTCTGTTGTAGTTGTTTCAAAAGACTTTAAAAAATTATCCCATAGATCTACTTTTCTTTAAATATATTTTCATATGCATGTTAAAAATTATCAAATGCAGGCTAAAATGTACAGTGTACAGATAAAAACATTACGGTGCAACAGAGTCATGTTTATAAAATATAAGGGGCTATATAAAAATTTGGCTACAATGCTTAAGAAGTTAAACTGTCAATATCACAACATTGATAAACTGAATAACAAAGGTGTAAACTGATTTGGGGGTGTGAGCTTATATTTTCAACATAGGTCTGTACTGTAATTGAAAATGTAATTTTCTGAGGGCTGAGTCCCAGTGGCGTAAGTGGTTGATTGTGGGACTGCGGCCTATGGGCTTGGTGGTTCAAATCCAGCGGCCGCTCTCAGGAGCAGCACTGGGTAGCGCCCACGACCACCAGAGGCAGTGATGCCCCCTTAAAAAAAGAAAATGTAATTTTCTGAAATCATTTTGACTTCACAAGGTTAATGAATTAAGCATTAGATTACTACGTAAAGGTGTGAGTGAAAAAACTTCTATGTTGTGTTGTATCTTCAAGAAAAATAAAAAGGAATTTTAAGGCATATACTCCAATATGCAATTTAAGGCATATACACAAATAGTTCATGACCTTTCCAGAAACTGCTCTATTTACTAAATCTTTTTTTGCTTTAGTATGCTAAACCACTTGAAATATAATAAAACTTAAATTAAAATTAAAAAATACCTGAAGTATTTTCTAATTGTAGCAATTAAATGTGCCACTGTGATAAAATCAAATAATAGGTAACTAATCTTATTTTAGTCTCATCTCTATTGGGTTGGGAGGCAACATTCCCTGTGCATATTTTGTGAGTCTTCAGAGAAAGATATATGCTATAACTCTGGAACCTTCTAATACAACATTCAGCCTTGAAAGCATTCTATGTATTAATGAGCAGATTTTATATATTTGTCTTTTTCACTTTTAAGGCAAGTGCACATATATATTTGCATTTAATTATTCTATAAAAAGATACATGACTTGTGTTTGACATTTTTAGTACTATAGAGCACAGTGTTATAGAACAGTACATTTCCAGTATTCTAATATAATATGTTGTTAATTTATGGAGGGTCATAAAATCAGCCCTCCATTCCTGGTTGCTCTATTAGCATTAAGACCAAATGCTACCTAGTTTAGGGCCAGTCTCATGCTGAATTAAATATCACACTATTTGGGCATTTGGATTTTTACAAGGCATTTTTTTCTGGTTAAGCTAAATCTGGAGCTCAGTTAAAATCTATTTAACATTACAGCAATATAGGCCTTCACTGAACTATGAGGGGTGGCTGCACATTCATTGAATTGGCCAAAAATCAAACCCACATTAAAGATGAATTCTACCCTTCAAATCTACCCCTTCCCCATATATACAGAGTACTAGCATCCTAATTTTGACGATAAATGATTAACACACTATATTCAGGCAGTAGCCAGATTATGACAAATTCTGTTCCTTAGTTCATTGTGAAAGTTGGTTTATTGTGTCCACAAACCACCCTAGGAACATGCTGGCAGAGTTGCATCAGGTCAAAGCTTGATTGGAGGGAATCCCAGATAAATAAATACCTGCCCTCAGTCAGCATGTGGTGTCTCTCGTTTCCTGTTGATTGACCTTGAGCAAGCTCTTGGTCTCAGCTGTGGGCTGTACTGTTCATGAGCCAACCAACCCTGGGTCATGTCACTGGAACTTGAGGCTGCTTTTAGACCTGCCTCCCTGTGCTGCTGGGTGGTGTGGGGGTGGGGGGATAACATCACTTGAGTCCGAGATCCCATGGAGCCCGCTTCACTACACTCCTGGAGCTACTGACTGTCGATGCCCCATCTTGCTGACTGCTGCCTTTGGACTGACTTTGCCTGTCTTGCCTAAAGGCCAGCCCACTTTCTGCTTCCTTGACCTTAGACTGGTATCCCTCCTTCAGTGTCTTAACTGTTCCAAGAAAGTGAGTTGAACTGAGGCCTCTGTCCTGCTGTGTAGACTAATTAGTGATTGTATTCCCTTTAGCATATATATATATGATCATAAGTATCCCGGTTTGTTTAGAGAACTTCCTAACACATTTATCTTGAAGTTAAATTTTCATTTAAGTTACTGCAGTAGGTACAGTTTATATCTGACACCACTTAGTCAGGTATTTGTTTTACTAAATGTAGTATAGGGTATATATTTCAATGCATAAAAAAGCATTAAAGAAACACTTCCAGAAACCCTAAGACATTTTTAGTATAAAACACAGTGATAACAATACAATTGTCTGACATGACTTGCAAAGAAGCTGCCACTTGTGATTATGAACCCATGTATGTAATTTTAATTTTTGATGTATGAAATTTGGAGGGTTGGGACTAAGGACATATGTGTGAGTGGACACTACCCAAATGGACTCTTTGTAGCTCATGACCATATAGTAAAACTCTCTGCAATATTTTGCTCAATTTTTGCCACATGAAAATCAGTGGAAAGTTTCTACATTGATATATATATATATACACATAACAAGTGATTTCTATTTCATCAAATATTAAGTTAATATCAAAGAGAATATTAAAATATTAAAAATATATAGTGATTATGATAAGATAAACTAAATATGAATTTAAAAATAAATGTATGAGAATTGATCTTTCATCCTCAATAAAACTACTAAGAATCATTTAGCTCCTACATCATATACTAGCCTCCTTTGCATTGTTTGATTCAGGGATTTGTTTTACATTCAAAGTTCCGCCTTTTCATTGTTCACTTTTACTTCTCCATTTTAAAAAATTTCATGTAAGCTAAATTCAAGCTAGCCTGTTTTTATTTTTAATATCTTTTCCTTATGCTAATATATTTAAAATATAAACTCCTCCAAGAGGAAGTTGGTTCATTCCATTTTTAAGTTTCTTTGGACTTACTTAGAGAATTCTGAGATGGGAATACGATTGAATGAATAGAAAAAGGCAAAACGCAAGGCATGACCTCATTTCTCATCTAGAATGTCTCTTAGAGGAATTTATATGTGTTTAATTTTATCTAGACTTAGGGTTTTCAAAGTGCTGAGGGTATTGTTAAGCTCTTTCTACATTTTTGTATTTTTCTGCATCATTTTCTTGACAGACTATTAATACATCTTTAATACAGGTGTATCAATCTTAAATGATTTAAAGGACCGATAAGTTCCTAATGCCATTCATTTGCAAGTTCATGACAATGGTAAAACAAAAGATGTGATGACTTTTGTAAATTATTTAATGATTTCCCTATAAAACAGTATAGTAGTCACATGAGATATCAATTATAAACTCCAGTAAAGAGTTTGTGGAGAAACAAATTTGTGTTACTGCACACTCAGGTTCTCTCATAATTGTAAGCAGTAATACTATGACATGGAAACTCTATGGGATCGCAAGATTCATAAGGGCTTGTGGTAGTTACATCTTGTTTCAACTTGGTTTTATCGGGATTCTTTATTATTTGGCAATTAACACCTATTAATTCTATATAAGTGACCCAACACAATGTAATCATAGTCAATCAATTTTAAGAATAGGGTAACATGCAATACCTTTACTCTGATGGAAACTCTTGCAATCAATATAAAAGAAATTTCCTCTGATGTGTGTCCTGACTCTTAAATAAATAAGTTCTTTGTAAAAGCTCATTTGCTTTTTGCTGATTAAGCCTCAACACACTGAGCCTGACTCTGTTAACTCTCTCAACTTAGTGCCATCATATTCAGATTCATATAGAGACACCTTATGGGTTTAGAATACTTTACCTGGTTGGAGGAGTAGAAAGATCAGTCTTTCTCTCATGGAGCTACTTGTGGTTTCAAACTGTTGACCACGCAGGTGGCATCCCAACACATAACCACTACACCACCAGGCATCCTCTGGGTTAGTAAGGATCATCATTAGTAGAGAGGACACGGCTAATCCATGTCACAAAATGGCAAAATTAATACTCAAAGTAGCACAACTGATAGATTAATGTTGATGAGAAAGGAGGCTCTGAGTGATTGCATATTTGATATCTTTGAGGAATGTTGTCAAGATGAGAAGTATAGGAAGCTGACTGATGATGACTACTTTTGAAAGATAAACTGATAAACTGGTAAAGTCAAGAAATAAGTGTGAACTTCAGAAAACTAGCTTAAATTGAAACAAAAGACCTACAAGTTCCTCTTTAAACCTTGAAAGAAAGCCATTTCTCTTCTAACAAGAGAACTGGTTTTGCTGAAAACTAAATCCAGAGTCTTATAGAGTGGCTGAATAGTTGTGCTAGCTTAATTCTCAACCTAGAAATGTGCTGATGTTAAAGTGAGAGAAGTGATTAGAAAGAAAAGATTTAAGACACTTACTGTCAAGGTGGCTGGTTCATGGACTCCTTCCCATGGGTTAGGGGTCATGCATGTGAATGCCCTTCATCCACAGAGACAAGTTGGGTATGGTTTCCATATTTGACAAGAATCAAAGTAGTAATCAAAATAGTCTGATTTCAATGAACTTATGGAATTAAATCATTAGGCAGAGTGGCCTGAGGAGTGGACTCCATGAAATACCTCCAGTTTATGTACTTGATCTTTATAGGTAGAAAAATTCTATATGAGGTGAAAGATAATTAACTCAAATTGCCAGAATACAGAGTAACAAATCTTCAATAAATTCCCAGTTTATAGTTACCAGGCCCAGTTTACAGACCAATGACACTTTGAATGAAGTAAAGACTTGGTCCCTTTGAGGAAGGATGTCTCTATACCATCAGTGACTTATACTGCTTGTCTTTGTCTTCACCTTCTCTAAAGAAAGCTGTCCCCTTCATGATTGACTACTCATTGGGAAAAGAATTAATCTCCTTAGAGATTACTGGACAATGACTGAATTGACACTAATTCCAAGAGACAGACAATGTTTTAAAGGCCTATCTGTCAGGCTGGTGGCACATGGAAGACAATTTATTAATGGAGTTTAGCTCAAGAAAAAGACAAGTCTTTCTATGCCCATGAAGAGTTGCAGTGTCATAAACACAGGGACTGCACTACCCTGCTCTAAAGGGTCACTATGAGCTGGTATTGAATCAATGACAGTGAAATTGCAGTTTGGCTTTTACATGTGTGTGGTGCTTATGTGCTTATGTAAATTTCATTATTTAGATGTAGAGGTGGAGTCTAGCCTGTTAATCTGGAGATAGCCATTGAGTAGCCAATGAGGCCTCTGTGTGGGCATGGCTTTCTCCTGAGACTTCTGGGAAATCTCATGGTATATCCCTGGTGAAGATGATAAGCTATCTTCCCCAGTTGTTGGGAGTTAGTCTCTGAGACAATGAACTAAGGACAAGACAAGATGGCAGCATCCAAGGAGCTGAGCGAGTCAAAGGAGAAGCCACATGGCCTTACTCTGATGGAACCAGACCTCTGAAGCTGGAGAAGCCACGCAGAGACCCATGCCCATGCCGAGTTGCTTCTACTACCACTGGATGAGGTTGATGGACTCTGAGCCCTGGAAGCGAGAGGCCATGCGGAGACCCTTAATAGTGCCGGAACTCTGCACCCACTGACCTGTGACTTCATGAATCAGAAGGAAACTTTATAGTTTGATATCGGCCATATGGGCTAATATCAGACTTATGATTTTGAACTGGATGGGCTGGGATGCTTTCTCTATGTCCCATTCCTCTTGTATATAAACCTTTTCCTTATGTCCACATGCTTGTCTAAGAATTAGTTTCTCTACTGTACCTGGACTAATACAATGTGCTTTTAAATTCTCTCTCTCTCTCTCTCTGCCTCTCTTATACACACAAACACATGCACAGTTATACACACATTCACATATGACTACAGAGATATTGGTTTAAGTTCCATAGAAATTAGAAACCGTTGTTTAGAATTTCCAACAAGATAAAGGAACAGAGATATCTGCAGACCCACCCCCACCCCAGTTATGTGTACTTCCTCCACAGAAGAATGTACTACAGTGGAGAACAGTGAAGCTATAGCTCAAGGAGACAGGTGGGCTGCTCAGAGCACAAAGAAGCGAGCAAAGAGGAAAGGAGAGAACGAGTAAGTAGACCACATCCTGGTCCGCCAAGCCCTGAGAATGATAGTCCTGCTTAGGGCAGACAATACACAGAGAGCACCTAGGGAGCAGGCCCCACCATGGGACATGGTGTCTGTCCCCTTCCTGACCCATAGCACTATGGAAGACAACACTGGAGACACAGTGTGGGAATTGTGCTCAGTCTTACTTCCTTCCCCCAACCACCTCCTCCACCTACCACCACCCCCCACCCCGCCACACATACACTGGGGCAAAATATGAAGAGAGTGCAACTGAGCAGCAAGGCAAAATGTGTGCATCAGCAAATGTGATGAAGAAAGCCGACGGTGTCTGGCTATTAAAAGATGTAACGTGGAGTCCTGAAGACTTAAAGGAAAACAAGTGTCCATCAAGCTGAGTACTAGCAAAGCCCACATGAAAAAGCACACCAACATGTATGATCGTGAGGTGTCAATAGGATCAGGTATCAGAAGACCCAAAACAAACAAACATATTGAAGAGAACAAGGAGAAACAGCATTGAGACCCAAAGCCCATCTGTAGACATTTGGACATCCCCTCAAAGAAGGGTCAAAAGGAAGAGACAAGCTAGCCAGGGTGCAATATAGCACCACCAAAACATATAAATTTCCTCTAGTTCTTTAATACTTCCTTCCCACCGTCCCCACACTATCATGATCCCAGTACTGCTTTACAAATCTGGATAGACTGAAGCATGTACACTGGTAAATATAAGAGCTCTTGACACATGGACTCCAGGACAAATAAATCCCTCTGAAAAAATAATGGGAGTTGTGATACCATGAGGGTATGGTAACGGTTGGAGTATGGGGGAACTGATTGTTCAAAGTTATATCAAAGTATAACATCTTCCCTCTGCAAAACAATGAACGACAGAGACATGGGTGAAGGGAGAATGTGTATGGCTTAGGATATGAAAATAATAATTTATAATGCATCAAAGTTTCATGAGGGTAGAAGGGTGTGGGAAGGAGGAAAAAATTGAGCTTCCAAGGCCAAGGGATCTAGTAGAAAGAAAATATTTTAAAAACATGATGGTGACATATGTACAAAAGTGTTTGACACAATGGATGTATGGATTGTTAAAGGAGCTGTAAAAACCCTCAATAACATTTTTTTAAGAAAAGAAAAAGGAAGTGAACATTCACAATTGCTGACAGGTAGATCATGAAATTAATATTTACTTTTGGAGTTGTTATTTTTCCCATTACAATCATATCTGCCAGCATTTTCTAGTCCAGAAAGAATCATTCCCATCTATTTGGAATACCATTTCATTTTTCAAATTTTGATAAAGGAACACTTTTTAGATACACAATAAACATCACAAATAGCATTGCAAGAGAACAAATAACATCAAAATGAGGTAGCATAACAAGTGAGCAAAATGGCACATTTGCATATTTACTTCCATCTGTGCAACATTATCAATATTAATAATAAAAGTTTTCTCTCTCGCACTAAAAGTTACCCAATTAGCTGTCAATCTGACATTTTTACAATATCCTACACCTAAAATAACAGAGGATGATGCAATAATATCTATTGGCACCTGGACATTGTACTAAATTCTACAATAAATGTGATAAATTTTTGTTTAGGAGGCTCTTGGTTCTATACTTTCTTCTGGAATAAAAAAAAAGGGACTGTAATGCTATCTCATTGCAGCTGTTAAAATTATTCATGTTAAATTAGGATCATCAGCAAGATTATTTTATTATCATTTCCAGATTTAAATTTATATTGTTTTATAAAATCAATGGAATAGTATATGAAATGTTGGATTTATATATTTAGAATCAATTATGAGCGTTATATGAGAAAGACAATGAGCTGATCATATAATTTGTTAAAGATTTTTAAATTAAATCTGAGAGCAATAACATGAGAACAATCTGTTCTTGACATAAGAGTGGTCACCTTTAATTCGTGACATTTACAAAACAATTTTTGTTGTGAATAAGGTGAATGTTTCCAGAAGAAATCATTAGTATTATACTTAGTAGTTAATACTCATTTTATTTCAACTCCTTATGGCAGTCCCCTCAATATGCCATTCCACCATGTGTTTGTCGTATGGTGGTGTTTTGTCAATAGAGACTCTGAAACCTGCTCTTGATCACAAAGTAGCTAAAGCAAATGGAAGAAATGGTGAAATCAATGACCTGAATGGAAAATGCCCAGGTCAACTGGAGATCGCATACAATATTTTCCTTCCTGTGCTACTCTAGGCAGACGAAATAAATAAATGCAGGGCACTCATATATGTGTACTACAAAATGTTCTATCTGAGAGTAACTTTATATCAAGAAATGATCTCAGCCTGTCCAGGTCAAGTCCATAAGCCTGCTATTAACACATATGTCTGATACCAGTCATTTCAGATTTGCCCAACACATTCAATGTCATTGAGCGCAGGAAGATCACAGCCCAGTGGGTGAAAAGTCTTGTGGCTGCAGCGGCAGTGGAAGCATCTCATCTCAGCATTAGCAGGGGTCTCCACGTGACTCTTTCAGCTCCAGGGCTCTGGCTCCAACAGGGTAGTCCCATGTGTCTTGTCAACAGCAATGTCTCCCAGAGAGGGTGCTAGTGTCCCACCTCCAGTGAGTTATATATCTCCTTAGTGCCTCCAAATGAGGTCATCATGATGCAAGTTGATTGACAGGCTCATCTCCTCCCTTTCATGCTTAAGTCTCTAGTTGACAAAAGGTTATGTAACTGCCACACTTTCTGGTGGATTAATTCCATCTAGCATAATTCCATCTAACCTCCAGGTTCATCTAAGTTGCATGCTGTTTCACAGATTCTTTAATATTGCATTACGGTCCCCTGTGCATATCTTTATCTTATCCATTTATCCATTTTTACACTGATGGGCGTTTAAGATTGTTTCCATCTTATAGCACTAGTATACAATGCTACAATAAACGTGGTTGCAAGTCTACCTATTTGTGTCACAATTATTTTTCTTGAATACATACCAGGTAGAGGGATTGCAGGGTTCATATGGTATTTCTATTTCTGTATTTCTGAGGGTCACCCTGCTTTTCACATAAACGGTGACAGGATATAGTCTCTACACATCCTTAACAGAATTGTTTTCTTACATTTTGTTATTAGTTCAGGAGAGCGATGACAGCTTGGATTCTGTTATCAATCCAGGAGCGAAACAACAATTTATAGTCTCTCCTACTCTCACCAGAAGTTGTTGTGTTCTGTTTTCTTGCATTTTGCTATTGATGCAGGAGAAAATGCTTTGATGTACATCTCTATAGTGGTTAGTTATAATGAACATTTCTAAAAGCTTTTTGGCCTTCCGGATGTCTTCTTTAGTGAAGTAGTTCTTCATTTCTTCTGTCCATTTTTGTAATTTAGTTATTTGTTTTTATTATACTGAGGTGCTGAAATAATCTATAAATTTGTCAGATATGCCATTATTAATACTACTTTCAAAATTATGTTTTTTAAAACTCTTTTGGGAAAATATTTTCAGGAAGTTAAGTGTACAACTTTTAGGGAATCCCAATAATATAGCTTGTATTCTGTTCTTTATGTGTTTTCAGTTACCTTAATAATTTGCTATTGGGACCTTAAATTTGTCTCCATTTCTTTATTGATTATCTCCACAGTACTAGGTTTTATACATTTAGGTCATACACATTAGGGCCCAAGTAGAAGTTCCTATTAAATTATAGTCTTTGATGATTTATATTAGATTAATTACATTATGTACATAGTTATTATATATTTATAAATTAAACTTATTTTTATATTAATTATACTGGAGGTGTCATATTACAATTTATATTCTTTGAGATTGATGTAATAATGAAGCACAAATTATTGTTTTATTAACGAAGTTGCTATCAACCAAATATTACATCCACACTCTTAAGTGATTGGGTATAATTAATAGCAACTCAAAGTGGAATAGAGAAAGAAAAAATATATTTACTATTTAGGTGGCTCTCAGTGTACACTAGTAAATGTGACTGTTTAGTGGTATTCAAATTATCATAATTTTAAATGATATTTATACTATTTTTCTACTAATGTAAATCATATATTACATACAAACATATTATATTTCTTAAGATAAATGACAGGTTGCACCACACCATGAAACACACTAAGAACAGGAAATATACAGAGCACATTTATTAACTTGACGTCTGCTTTCCAGCTGACAAATCAATATCAATCTTAGTCAATGACCTAGAAAGCTGGAAGGGTCAGTTCGACTTCAAGGAGGGTTGGCATATTAATTAACATTGCTAACTCTTGTTGAACTCTTGGAAACAATCAAAACAATATTAAATGTATAATAAAATTGATTGCCTTAATGTATAATAAAATTGATTGCCTATTCCAATCAAAATGACTTAGACTTGCTTACAAGACTATAGCTTGTAATGAGTTATGAAAGTCTTTGACAGTGTCTGTTAGCATATTTGCATCATGCTTTAATGCAGTAAACATTAAAAATTTTCTTATATGTTATCTTAAACCTAGTCCTCTCTATTTGAAGTTTAAAAGCAAAGATTGCATATAATTATCTATTAGTGCCTATCTCTATTCAAATGGAAGTGAGTTTGATTTGCCTTTATTTCAAAGAGACCTGGTGGCACTGTTTGATACTCATTGGACCGGCAACTACAAGATCAACAGTTCAAGTCCACCAGAGGTTCTGCAGGAGAAAGATGAGGCTATCTTTTCCGTAATCGATTTACCACCTCAGAAGCTCTATCTATTAAGAATTAGTATAAGTTGGATTCACCTAAATGGCAGTGGGAACTCTACCTCAAGTGCAACTATGTCTGCCAACAGAAGCTTGCATATTGCTAAATACATTTTAACAGACAATCCAGATTATGATTGACTGGGAAAGAAGGTCTAGCAAACTACTCTCAAAATCCAGCCAACAGCATATAGGGATCTCCGTGCTTTCCACGCGTAATATGGGGTCGACACAGAAACAAGCAGCATCTCACTGAATCGTGCATGCGCCAGGGCCTCAGCCCACAGCTGCTGGCGTCTTCCAGCAAACTTCAAATAGCAAGTTTTGCTTACTATGCATATTACCATTTACAGAGTGTTTCCCTAAGCCCTTCCTCCATTCACATGAATTGAAACAGATCTACAAAACTCAAATAGCTGAATTTTTTTTGGTAAAGTTAGGATGTTGTGGTTGTCAGGTGCTGTCTCATTGAATCCAACTCCTGGGGACTTTACGAACAAAAGGTAATCTGACCTTACACCAGTGTCACAATCGTGCTATGCTAGAGTCCATTTTTGCTGCTGCTGTATCAATCCTGCTCCTTTGCACTGACCCTTTACTTGGCCAAGCATGCTTTCTACAGGGACAGCTGCCTTCTGAAAACATGTTTGAAACACATGATGCAAAGTCACACTGTCTTCCTGTATACATATATGTCTGATAGTGCTTCCAAGAGAATTGTGTTTTTTCTGATATACTCATTACCATAAATTGATTCTGACTCATCATTGTCCTACAAGACAGAGTTGAGTGGCCCTTTTGTGTTTCCAAGGCCATAAATGTTCATGAAAACACAAATCCCATCTCCTTCCATGCAGCCCATAGCACGATGCATTCTGATGCTCCACCTTTGGCAGTTCATGTTGCATTCTATGTTCTTAGCCCCATCATTTAAAAGTATCTATTCTTCTTTAGTCTTTCTTATTCACTATTCATGTTCTACATGCATATGAGGTGATTGGAAATATCATGACTTAGGTAAAATGCAACTTAGTGCAATTTACTTTTGAACAATTTATGGGGTCTTTGCAACAGATTTGTCCAATCCAATTAATCATTTGATTTCTTGATTTCTCTTCCATAGATGTCAATTGTCGATCCAAGTACATGACATACCTAAGAATTTCGACATTTTCTCTTTTTATGGTGATGTTGCTTATTGGTAATTTTAGGAAGATGTCTGTGGCCTTTATGTAGACATATAATCCACACTAAAGGAATGATGAAGTTGAAGAACTGAATGGAGCATTTCAATCGGAAGCTTGAGAAGTCAATATGAAATATGCAAAGATCTAGAGGTAAAAAAACAAAAAGGAAGAATATTCTCAGGATATCTTCCACTGAAAGACTCCAAGAAAAATTCAATCTTTGAGCTGCAGTATTGAAAGATTCTATGTTCAATATCTTGAATGATACAGGAAGTCTCATAAGAAGATGGAAACACTAAAGTTGATTTTGGTAATAGTCATACAACTCTTCTTGATATGATTGAATAACTGAATTTTATGATATTTGTATTATGTGCCAACACTGTTTAAGAAAATGGACAATATGTACATATCCACTGTACCAAGATAGCTAGTTAACATTCAACTATTTTGAGGAGTACATGAGCAAGTACCATTATTACCGAAGGAAGAAGTACAAGCTGCACTGAAAGCACTATCCAAAAACAAGGCTTCATGAATTAACAAACGACCAACTAAAATCTTTCAACGAGCTACTGAAGCGCTGAAAGCACCCATTAGCCTATGTCAGTAAATTCGGAAGGCAGCTTCTGGGCCAAGGGACTGGAACAGGTATCTATATTTATACTCGTTCACAGGAAAGTGACCCAGAAGGATACTTAACTGATAGAAAAATATCATTGATATCAAATGCAAGCCAAACTTTGCTGAAGATAATGTAAAAATGGATGCAACACTATTTTAAGAGACAACTGCCCAGATGTTCAGGCCATATTCAGGAAAGGATGTTAAAAAAGGAGATCCAAACAAAATCAAACTCAAAGCCATCAAGTTGATGCTGACTCAGAGATATCTTACAGAGCAGGGGAGAGATCATTGCTGAAACACATCGATCTTGGCTGAAAGCAGAGAATACCCAAAATATGTTTATTTGTGTTTCATTGACTATATTAAGGGATTCACCTATGTGACTTCTAGCAAACTATGAATAGTCTTGATGAGAACAGGGATTCCAGAACGTTTAGTGGTGTTCATGCAGAATGGATGCATGGATCAAAAGACAGTTGTGTGACCTGAAAAAGGGGAGTACAGGATGGTTTAGATTTATGAAACATGTGATTTAGGGTTATATTTTCTCACTTTTTTTTCAATCTGTATTCTGAGAAAATAGAAATACAGGAATACATGAAGCAAAATGCAAAGTATCAGGACTACAGGAAGACTTTGAAAGCAACTAAGAACTTAAGTACCTGCTAATGAATATAAAAGAGTACATTCTTTAGTGTAGATTGCAACATAAAATAAAGGCATCAGAAATATTCAAAACTGAATCAATGGGGACATCTTAACAAGTGGAGAAAGACCCAACTCATAAATTATTTCATCTTGCTTGGACTCCCAATCAACGCCCATACATTGTAACAGCAGTCAAAATATGAAACAACCTGTTGCACTGGGTAAATATGCTTTCTGCCCAAGAACGCTTTAAAGGGAAGTGGCTTTGCAGTCTAAATTGCACCTGAATCCAGTCATTATATCTCCATGCACCTCATATGCATATGAAAGTTTGTCAATGAATAAGGGAGACTGAAGAATCAATGTGTTTGTTGATAATTATTGAAAGTATCTTGGATTGCCAAAAGAAACAACTTGGTCTTGGACGAAGCATAGTCAGAATGCTCCTTAGAAACAATGATGGTGAGACCTCCTCTGAGCTACTTTGGCCATGGTATTAAGAAACACCACACCCTGGAAATGATATAAGGCTTACTAAGGGTCTTGCCAAGATGAATTGACACAGTGTCTCAAGCATAAGAATAATTGTGATCATGGTACAGGATTTCATTCTGCTGTGCATAGTGTCATGATGAGTTCGAACCAATGCAAGGATACCCAGTAACAATGATCAGAAAAAGACAGAAGTAATTTCTGTTACATAGTACCTTACACCCCATGTACCTGGACCCAATTTCATTTGTTTATTATCTCCATGCATTCTTAGTTGTCAGTTCTCCTACTAATAGAGCTACTTTTAAAGAATAAAAACAAACACTGACCTCTCATTCCAATTTCATTGGGGAACTTGGGCTTGCTGACCCACGGAAGTGGAGCTGAGTGCTTTCTAGCTGTGGCTTACAGGAACTGAGCACTTCTGGGCACTAATTCATTGACTCAGGGCATCTGAGCTGAATGCCCTCAGGTTCAGGCTTACAGCAGAGTAGGATGCCACTTTTGGAACTTATTAGAAGATTTTAAAGAACTTTGTAACAGGTCCTGATAAACAACTCAATGTGGAGCATTTCTCACTGGCATTAGAACTTGCTAACTTCCTTAAGATATCCTTAGTCATAAGTTTTGTCTGTGAGTTCCGAGTCGTCATTGCAATGGAGGGTAGGATCCAGAATGGTCAAATAGAGAACATGAAGACAAACACATCTTGTTCTTGCCTTTTACAGACACTCAACACACTGGAGCCAGCATCAGTGTCACAAACAGACACAATATTGTAAATAATGCTGACTGCTCTTTAGCATATACTATATTTAACATAAGCTGTAAGGCCCTTCAAGGGTTGAATTTTGCTCAGTCACTTAGAGAAGCCTTAATCACGCTTTTCTCAACACAATTTCATATTCTGTTCCTTTAGCATGAAACATATCTCCCACTCATTCTTTATGTTTTAGTTTAAATCTATATTATCTTATTTCTTTTGATTTGTTAGAACAGGAACCATATGCTGTGATTCCACAGAGTTCCATTATTATTAAATGACATTCATAACAGTGGATATGCCTGTGTGATTTTGTGATCAGTGTGTGCTCACTGTCCCCTTCCCAGTCTAGATGGAGCTACTGGATGTATTTCTTAGAATACATAAAAACTGTACTTTAGTGCGGTTTTCATGTGCCTAGTCAATGTTTGGTAAACAGTACACAATCACATAAATTTTTATGGCTTTGAAGCATAATTATATGCACACATTCCATATATATTTGGGGGGGGGGGGCATCACTGCTTTCCGGTGGTGGTAGTAGGAGGCCCAGCCCCACTGCTGGAATTGAACCTCCGTCCCAGTGGGCCACAGTCCCATGCACAACCTCTATGCCACCAGGGCCAAGCCCCCACATTCCATATTTTTGTTCAAATAACATAAGCATTATATTCATTTTGCACAGCCTCCAACACACTTGTGTATTAATTTCCCTATTTTTAGTATGTGTTTTGTATGTTTGTGTTTTACTTACTTGCGCAGGCTATAGGTAAAAAATAACAGGATTTATAACTCCAGGAAAACCAGCCCAATTTTTATTTCCATAAAACAGTCTTTCAGGACCAGAATATCTATAAGTCACAGCACCTCTCAGTCCCTTACCTAAGCCTGAATGATAGAGATTTGAACTGGAGATTTGTATTAGATTTTTCTTGATTTATAGATAAAATTTCTGGTTATAAAAACACAATAGTAGTTTGAGGTTTATTTGCTAATAAATTGCACTTTCATTTTTGATAAATAGATGAAAAAAGTATGAAATCAATGACAAAATTATTTAGAGACAGTATGCATAAACTTACAGAGACAATTACAGTTCAATAGAATTCTCCCCAGTTTGATTCCAGTTTGATTCTAGCCAATGTACTTCATAACAGGCACCACTCAGCTGTCATCAGAGTCTTGTGCATTTATGTCATATGGAGTATCTTTCAGTAGAGTTACCAGACTTAGATGGAAGGCCAAAGAGTCTGCTTCAGAAAATCAGCCCATGGCTCAGTCCACCATCAAGCTTGGGAACTATTGAAAAGAGACAGAATTTTATTTGTGATAGATGTAATTCCCTTGAGTTGAGACCCACGTTTATTACCCTCAGCTCACTAAACTCACTCCCAGTGAGCCAGTGCTCACTCATAGCAAACCCCCTGTGCTTCCAACTCTGCAACAGTTTATGGGAGCAGAAAAGCCCAGTTTTTCCTTCCACAGAGTTGCTAGTGGTTTTGAACTGCTGGCCATTGTGATCACAGCCATATGCCATATTAATGCATACAGTATGGGGTATTAATGCAACAAGAGTCATTAATTATATTCTGACTTTGTTTTAATAAATAATTAAAATACCTAGGGAAAGTTTGGATTTTGTGTGTTTGTATTTCAAAATCACTCTACCATGTAGTAACCATTTGAAAAGTACTAAGCATTTTACGTTTTTAACATACACTATCTCCGATTAAAAAATAAAGTAAGATTGTTGTCATAAGGAAATATTATTCTCCTTTGGTGATTGCATAAACATTCACAACATTGTGCACAGAATAATACCTTTCATAAAAAGTTATGGAGTCATTAAACCTGTATTTTTAAATCTGTTCTTTCATTTTTTCCCATGTAACCACTCTAAGTTGATTCATTGGAGAAAGTTGATGTCTCAGTGAAAATTTTGGATTTAATTTTTTCTAGTCTATGCTATGGTCTCACATTGCAATGTAAGTTTGTGATACTGAGATACAAGGGCTAATGGCACTGGAACTTAAAATACCAGCTCGGTCACCCATGGTGGACAAATTTCAGTGAAATTTCCATAATAAAGCAGACTAGGAAAGAGGACAGACTATTTCTGAGAAATTCATCATAGAACAGAATATGTAAAAAGAGATATCATATCCATATTTGAACTGAAATTGACAGAAATGGATGATTTTAATTAGATTATTATGTGATCCATTACTCTGGAGATGGCAGATTTAAAAGGGATGGCATAATATTCCCTTTCTAAAAGAATATTTTTGTGACCTACCTTATAGGACAATGCTATATATGATATTTGTATCCCTAAAAGGAGGGCAAGTTAATATTTTTGAAACTTATACCCCAACCAGTAACTCTAGTGATGAGGAGACTAAGTAATTATACAAATTTTTGAAGTCTGAAGTTGATCCAACATGCACTAAAACTGCATTTATAATTACTAGAGACTGGAATACAAAAGTTAGGAAAAAAGAGGAAGGAACACTAATTGGAAAATATGGTCTTTGTGAGAGAAACAATGCCGGGAATAGATTTTTGTAAAACCTAAGATTATTCACTTCAAAACCTTCTTTTCTAAAACACAGTGATTTCACACACGCACCTCACAAAATGGATTGATCAGGACTCAAGTTATTGCTTTCTGAGGACAGAGATGAGTGAGAAGCCCAATATTACCCATAAGAACAAGACTTGGGTCCAACAGTGGACTCTATACTTGAAGCTGGTGAAAATATAAGCACAAAAGGAATCTCTGAAGAATATATTTGGAGCATCAAATATGAGTGATTGAAAAGCAGACGACTTGTGAAATAGCATCAAGAATTATATGAATTAAGAAAACAAAAAATTATTAAAAACAAAAACGTTAAAAAGCAGATGTCAGAAGACACTATGAAAATTGATTTTGAATGTACAGAAGCTAAAACAACGAGAAGCAACTAGATTGTAAGGGAGCTGAAAAGGAAATGTCAAAGGGTAGCTAGCGCAAGTTCATAGAGTAAAGCATGATAAGCTGTGCGAAGACCAAAAGTTAGAAATGCAAACACAGGAGCACATTCAGCATTTCTCAGCATTTCTCAAAATGAATCTTTTCAAACTTCATGACTGAAGACAAGGTTCAAACTTCATGCTGAAATATGGAAGGATTCTAGGGACCAGATACTCAGCAATGCAGGAATTTCCGAAATATTGAGTCATTGCATTGAAAATAATTAGCCAACAGCCCAGCATACAAGATGAAGAAGTAATAATATTGGAAACTGGAGGGAGAACACGACCTCTAGACAACAAGCATGGGAAGGAAGATTTTGGCAAATACCAGAGAGTTCCAAACAAAAAGAGATCTCCCACTCTCTGGAAGACAAACAACATAAAAATTAAGCACATCCCCCCAATAAAAGGTAAGTCACAGGTGAGCAAACATGACCAATTGTCCCAGACTTCTCTTCACCATTCATCAGTGACCCACGTGATTCCATGGCATCCCCCCCTTTCCTTACCTGAGCCAATTCTTCCTCACTGCTGTTTGGAATTATCTACCCTCACCTGGCTACTCACTAGGCATGCTGTTGGAAAAGCTGACCCCATTAGCAGCGTGGACCAGAGATGCTCATGACAAGAACAATGCTCTACTATATCAATATTTTTTTATTGTTTCTTGAGAGCCCCTTCTCCCATGTGTAACTGTCTCCCCTGATATAGTGGACATATATGCACACCAACCCTTCCAAAGAAGCAGGGATCCCTATCAAACTGCTGGCTACTTTTGGTGTACTTTTTGTTTTGTATATTCTGTTCTTTCTACTCCCATACACAGTCACCATCTGATAAACTCACTGGGATTTGCGGTAAGTGAGCACTGATTCAAAGGCAGTGAGTTTAGTTAAATTTCTTCTTTTACATTTTTGTCTTTGCATTTAAGGTATGTCTCCTTTGGCAGCATTTAGCAGGGTCTCGTGTTCTATTTCAGTCTCTTACTCTGACTTTTGGTATGAAGTTCTGCTGCTCTGGCAGCATGATAATGGGCAGACCAAGGAGAAAGGTCACGTTTTAAAAAAGCCTGGCCTGGGTGGGTATATTCTATCTGTGTCTGCTTTGGAGTAATCATATCTTCAGGGAGGAAAGGGCCATTGACTAAGTTAAAAGAACAGAAAAATCCACCCACCCAATGGCAACCATAAAAAGGCAAGAGTGGCAGGAGTAATCGCTGATAACATAGATTCCAAGGAAATAACCTAATGAGAAAAAGTAATGGACATTAAATCCTTATTAAAGGAACAGTGGACCATGATCACATTACCGTAATACACTCACTAAGCTACTGAAACACCCTTGAAATGCATCAATCAAATTCTCACAGATTTGAAGAGTGAAATAAATACCTCAACAATAATAGTGGATACTTCACTACATGACGTTCAAGGAAAGACAGATATCAGGTAATGATCTCAATAAAGAAACAGAAGAAATAAACCAGAAAACCAACTGACTAGACATATAGAGAATCTTCAACGCAACAATAACGTAGTATACATTCTTCTCCAGTGTACAAGGTACATATCATAGAGTACATCACCTTAAATAGAAAAGAAAGCCTCGAGAAATTAAAAAAGCATTGAGCTTCTGCAATCTAGTCTACTGTACAATCTCTGACAATTCTGTTCTGCTTCTGATTATTAGGCCTCAGTAGCTGACACTGCTTCAATGCTAGGCATGAGGTTTTCAGTGACTACTTCCTCTACCTTAGACATTCATTTCTTCTTAATATCTTCATAGTCTGGAAGCTCCACTGAAACCCATTCACTTTGGGAAGTGAAAGTGGCACTTGAAATTCAAGTGGTATAATGCCAAGCATCACAGCATCACATAAACCACCACATAACCACAAACTGAGAGATGAGGTGACAGAAAGTCTATAAAAAGATTGTGTGAGTTGGGATTGACTCAATGACTCAATGTAGGATTGCTATCCTACAGAATCTGTACATTGAACAAGAGGCAGTCCTACAAAAGAAAAGGAGATACCGAAATCTTTAAAATAAGGCAAAGTAAAAGTCAGACTTGTACCTTTTATCATATGGGACTTTCTACTCTTATAAAAAGTTATAGTCTGAGACATCCTCATACGTTCTACCCTGCCCTGTGGGGTCCTCATGAGTCAGCAATGATGGCACAGCAATGTATTTAGCTTTGTTTAAGTCTGTGTGCTGAGCAAATACTCAGATAAATTTGATTGTCCACCAAAAAGGATGTGAAATCAGGATTAGAAGAAGGTTCAGCAATAACCTTTGCTGAAAGAAGATAGGAAGCACTGACTGATAATCTGATAATGACCAAACATTACAGCCTTCCAATATTGATTAATCGCACCTCAATTTAAAGAAAACAGTAAATTGAGCAAATCTGCTGCACAAGATCTCCTTTTAAATGTTACTGTAATAAAAAAAATTAATCTGTCCCTCTGAAGACCAAAGTTCACCTAAACCAAGCTATGGACTTTTAAACTTTGGTCATGCATGTGAAAGTGGATAATAGACTGCCCCCAAAATAATCTCCCTTGGTAGAACAGTCAGGATACTTCTTAGAATCAAGGAGAGTGAAACTTGGTCTCCTACTCCTTGGACGTGCTACCAGGAAGACTAGTTTCTAGAGGACAGTATACAATCAGGGACAGACCTTCAATGAGGAGTCACCACAATGGTGACAGCATGGGCCGAAACATGACAGGAATGGCTACATTGGCACAATATTATTTCATTCTGCTCCACATGGAGTCATTATGAGTTGGAACCAACTTAAAGGCATCTCACAATCACACATTATGTCCTGTTTAAATTGTCTACCTGGCAAGGCTGCCTTTTATGACTTATGCTACTTGTGTATTCATATATATTCTTTGAGTAATTCATTGCTTTCATTATTTGATTTTAGGTTTGCCTATTATAAACATGTGACAAAGTAGAGCCCTCATCCAGTGTGTATATAAACTCTCTTAAATGAATTCTTCAACTGTTTCATGTAATACCACACTGTTATTTCTTATCATTAACAGCTTATTTTGTGTAACTTTATAATGTTATGAGTAAGCTTATTCATACACAGTTATATCTTCCCGACAAAAAGTTTCTTACTATGCCTAGGGTCTTATATAGAGCTATGACTTCAATTGTTTTCTCATAAAAATATCCAGAATAATTTACATTTGTATAACTTGAAATTTTACTGTCAGATTTCAGTTTGGGGGACATAGGATTTAATACCTAACTTTTTGGTTTACTAATCTCCTCTGGTCAATGCTAAATCTGGTAGTATGCTAAATCTGGTAGTATAGGAGGTAAAAATGGGCTACAGTCAAGTTCAGATAAAGATGTATGTTGCATAGTTTGCATTTTTGGAGGTAAAGGGATAATCTTTTTAAAGGCTCCATGGACATTCTTCTTTAAAGTTTTTAAGTGCCATATTTTATCAAATGTGAGAGGAAACATTTTAAATTGGTTCCTTAAATTTATTTATAATGTGTTTGACCTGCCAACAGACTTTTTTTAAGAGTTAAAATCTTTTAAATAAAGTCAAACTTTTATTACTTAAAACATAAAAACTTCAGTACTTAGGAGGCTCTAAAGGTGATTTTATGATTGGTTTTAGATGACTCATAAACTGCACTCCTGTGACTTTTATCCATAACAGTCAGAGGCATACTGAGTGCACGCATTCTGATGGGCCCCTTGCTAAACACCCTGGTGTTTCAATTAGCTAACTCAATGTAAGAAAAGGAAGATGAATATCAAAAAGGTGAAAAATTCACACATATGCCTCACAATCATTATTGGTGTACAAAGACTAGCTTGCTTGAATTAGAATGTAGTTGCAACTCTCTAAATTTTGAGCACTCTTGCCAAATTTCCTTATTAACAAATTAAGAAGAAAAAGAGGGAAAAACAAGAAATGATCTACTATTCCTCGAGTCTTTCAACAGGAATCCATAGGTGGTGCAAATGGATTAATGTTCAAACACTGTCCAAAAAATTCACAGTTAAAAGGCTCCCAAAATGAAATCACAAGACCGGCCTGGAAACCAAATTTCTCAAAGTAGCAGCCTTGAATCCTTGAGGTAGACTTAGTTTTCTATACTTGCAAGTGACCATGGCTTAGAAACCACTTCCTTCCAATTGACAGCAACAAAAACGCTCTTCGACAGCTCCATATGGGTTTCATTAGTTAAAGAAGAGAAGAAAAAGTAGACTTTTTTTTTTTTTTTTTTACATTATGTCTTTCTCAGAAGTGTCATACAGTGGGTTCTGACCAGTGCGGAGTGCATATCCATCTTATTTTATGTTGGACCTGCCAACAAATGAAACGCTGCCCAGGTCCTTCCTGCAATGGTGCCTATGGCTGAGCCCATTGCCGCAGCATCTGTGTCAATTCATCTTCTCAGGGGCCTTCCTCTTTGTCACTGCTTTGTCTCTCCACTTTACCAAGAACATGTCCTTCCCCTGGCACTGGTGATTCTTGATAATATAACCAAAGTATATAAGATGAAATCTTGCTGTCTTTTTCACTCTAAAAAGCACTCTAATCATATTTCTGTAAAAACACATGACCACTTAACTATGTAGAAGCATTTATTATGATTTAGAGTTAAAGGCAAACCTATCATTTGAAATTTTTTTCTGATAGATATGGATTTTATTGGGGGCTCTTACAGCTCTTATAACATTCAATAAATCATTCATATTAAGCATACTTGTTCCCACATTCATCTACAAACATTTTCTACTTGAACCTCCCCCCCCACACACACACACAGCATAAGCTTCTCTTTCCCTCTTTCCTCTAGTTCTTTATTTTTTTTTAAATTCCATCTACCGATATTTCCTTTTCCCCATCTCCTCCCCCATGAACTCCCCAAAATTTACAAATTGTCATTTCCTCTTCATATTGTACACTGTCCAGTGTGTCATTTCACTCACTTACCCACACCCCCGTTGTCTGTACCCCAGAGAGAAGGTCACATGTAGATCCCAGAAATTAGTTCCCCCTTTCTACTCCACCTTCCCTCCACCCTCCTAGTGTCACCACTTCCCACTAGTCTCAAGGGATTATCTATACTAAATTCCCACGTTTCCAACTCCAAAGTATACCCACTGGTCTAGCCCAAACTGTCTGTCAGAATTTGGGATAATGATAGTCAGTGGGAAGAAGCATTTGAGAACCAGAGGAAAGTTGCATATTTCATTGCTACTACACCGTATCTAGACTGGCTCAACTCCTTGCTGCAACCCCTCTGTAAGAGGATGTCGCTTCACTTAAGGATTGAAATGTTTATTCACTGGGTCATTTGTTCTTATATTAAACTAAACCAGTAATCAAAATAAGACAAAGTAAATACATTCTCAGTTTTTCACCTTGAGTTGTTAAGTTTTATTTTTTCCTTAAAAGAAAATCACATTCTCAGAGATTTCTACGTGTTTCTCAATGTGACCTGCCTGTGGAATGGAACGCAGTTAGTGGGGCAGTGGGAATGGCAGTCAGCTAGAGAAGATAGATAGTACAATTCAATCTTGTGAAACACGTTTTGTCCCCCTCCATGTCAACATTTTGCTATTTCCTATGTCCTTTATACTATTGCTTAGATGTTGTTGTTAGGTTACTTGACTTCTAGCTTGCGTTCATCCACAGGGTGCCTAAGACATATATCCAAAGACTAATATATTTGAGATAGTCTACCAACATTTTATAATGATTTTATTCTGTTGTTACAAAAGATAGTCGAAAATGTAATTTGTCAGCTTAGAAATATGAAATCTTATGTTAAAAATTTTAGGCTTAAACATATTTTATCTTTTTAACTTCTTTTCAAAATCTACTTCAAAATGTTTTGCATATGAACTTGTTTTCTTGGTGGATTTAATGCAATCAGGAAGCAAATATTTTTTATAATGAGTTCAGAAAACATTGCAATAGGAAACATGGTTTTATAGAAAGAAATTTCAACTCTCAAGAGCTTAAAATCTATGTGAGTGATTAAAGACAATGTCTTCACACAAAAAATCGATATGAGCAAGTAAGCTCACATTGTTTTCAAAATATGGATAAGCAAAGATATACAAAAGAAGATAATGGATATAGATATAGATATAGAATTTATTGATATAATTCTAGATGCGTAACTACAAATCAGGTTCGGTACCAGGCTATTGGCAAAGAAACCTATCACTGATTATTCCAGGAAAGATAAATGCATACTGGCATTCCTTTTTGAAATAAGTCTTATTATTTACACATATTATCATTTCAAGTAAACAATGCAATTTAGGAAAATTTTATAAAATATATTTATGCTTCATTAGTACTCATAGTTTTGCCCCAAGCAGTTACTAATATTTTCACTACAGAAATTACCTTGCTCTTTGATTACTGAGATTAGCTAAAATTTTTATCCTTTACTAAAGGATAATGACAATGGTGACAATGATAATGACAATCATGATAATTATGCTAATAATGGTTAGTATTTATTGAGCAGTTCCTCTGATTTGAGTCAGATCATATTTAAAGTGAATGATCTCACTTAAAAAAGACAACACATTTCTGAGATTTTATGCCTAGAATTAGAAATTTTTAAGTGAGGAGATCTAACATTATAAAGATTTTAGAAGTTGAAGAATTTCAAATGTCAAATTAACATTAGGATACAAACCATGGCCTCTCACAATGTAAAAAGCCCTCATATCAGTCTGAGAAGACACTCCAAAGGAGAAAGATGTGGCTATTTACTCTTGTAAAGGTTTACAGCCTTTGGAGGTTTTTGTCTTGTTTTTGTGGGTTTTTTAAATCATTTTATTGGGGGCTCATAGAACTCTTAGCACAGTCTATCCATCCATCCATCCATTGCATGCAAAGCACATTTGTACCTTTGAAGCCATCATCATTCTCAAAACATTTTCCTTCCACTTAAGGCTCTGGTGGGTCTCCTCATCTTTCCACCCCATTTGCTGGTCTCGCCTCCCTCATGGACCCTTGATAATTTATAGACTATTATTATTTTGTCTTGTAAAATGCTCTGATGTCTCCGTTCGCCCACTTCCCCATTGTCTGTAACCCTGGGAGGAGGTTATATGTGGATCTTTGTAATCAGTTCTCTCTTTCTAGTCCACCCTCCCTCCATGCTCCCCATGTCGCCACTCTCCCCACTGGTTCTAAAGTGATTATCTGTCCTGGATACCCTATGTTTCTGGTTCCTATCTGTACCAGTGAACAACCTCTGGTCTAACTGGATGTAAGGTAGAGTTCAGATCATGCTAGTGGGAGGGAGGAAGCAGTTCAGAACTAGAGGAAAGATGTATATTTTATCATTGCTACACTGTGCTCTGATTGGCCTGTCTCCTCCCCATGACCCTTCTGTAAAGGGATGTCACTTTTCCTGCAGATGGAATTTGGGTCCCAAATCTGTACTCTCCTTTATTTAAAATGATATAATTTTTAGTTCTTTGGTGCCTGATACCTGATCCCTTTGGCACCTCTTGGTCCCACAGGCTGGTGTGCTTTTTCTATTTGGGTTTTCTTTCTGAGCTCGATGACCACTTGTTTACCTTCAAGTCTTTAAGATCCTAGACGATATCTTTTGATAGCTGGGCACCATCAGTTTTCTTCACCACAAATGCTTATGTTCACCTTTGTCTTCAGCTATTATAGCAGTAAGGTAGGCCTGTAATGATATGATTTTTGTTCCTGATGCCTGATAACTGCTTCCATTAATGCCTTGTAGTGTGTTTCTTCCATGTGGACTTTGTTGCTTCTGAGTTATATGACTGCTTGTTTATTTTCAACCCTTTAGGATCCCAGATGCTATATCTTTGATAACTGGGTACCATCAATTTTCTTCACCACATTTACTTGTGCACACCTTTGTCTTCATTGATAATTTTGGGAAGGTGAGCATAAAGGCACACCAATTTAATAGAACCAAGTATCCTTGCATTGAGGAAGTACTTGAGTAGAGGCCCAATGTCCATCTGCTGTCTTAATACTGACTCTTTAAGTATATGCACATAGATCTACTTCCACATCATTATGTCTAAATATATTTATTTGTGTTCATACCTGTATTTAGACCTTTGTAAATGCTCTTTGCCTCCCAGTTCCTTCCTCTATTTCCTTTTACTTTTTTCTGGTCCCACCATCATTCTTATCCTACATCTGGGTTTCAGTAATTTCTCTCTGTTACATTACTCTTGATCAATCTTTTTCAGAATTTATACACCCACCTTGCCACTGATTTTAGATCACTTGTTGTTCCTTTGTACTTGGAAGTTCTATATAGGATCAGTTGCGGGGGGGGGGGTGCAGAATTGACTAAATGTCAATGATATAATTATTGGCTCTATCAAAATTGGAAGCCCAAACTTATATAAATCACCCTTCTTACAATATAAGAATACCTAATGTCATGAATGGAATTATATCCCTCTCAAAAGATACATTGAAATCTTAATCTTTCTACTAGGGTTGTGGTATGTGGGTGGTTTGAGGGGGGGGGCATTGTTTCTTTTTGAGATACAATCATGCTAACATGGAATCCTATTGCAATAGAATGGGTCTCTTTGTCATTTAATCAGAATAGTGTCTTTAAAGAGAGAAGAACAATCATGGAGACTGAGTTACATGCCAAGGGAAAATACCATGGGAGATCGATCGATAGGACAAGGCATAGCAAGGCACATCAACAGAAGTTGAAGGAGGGCATGGACTAGTTCCTTCTCAGATGATTCAGAAGAAATTTACATGGCTGATCACTGGATTTCTAGGTTTCAAATATTCTAAAGTCTATAATTCACATATCACAATCTTAGGAATCTAAGACCCTTACAGGTCACAGTGCATGATATAATTTCAAATTTGAAAATAAAAATGATTAATTTTTGTTCACAAAGTATTAACATGTTTTTTTTTTCTTTCAGTCTTTCATTCATAGTTATCTACAAACCTAAGTGTAATAAGACCATAATATCATTTCTATTAATCATCATCTTGCCTTAAGGGCACTTAATCAGTTTTATTTGTCACCATCAAAAATTTACTATACACTTAACACAGGTAATTAAATAATCATCCTATTGCAAGTTGCCTGCCTGCTTCATTGGGAAAACATCTTTAATGTGACATAATGTTGACTTGTCTGATATAACAGTTAAAAATGGTCCAAAATTGTTGAATTATCTTTTTCTATGTTGTACCATGGCATTTACTCAATGAGGACTCTTTATTTACTTTGTGTATAGCAAAATCACTACGGTATTTATTGGCATATATCTGGGAATCTGTAAACCATAACTCTCATAAGTGTGCACATGTGTATCATTGTGTCAATCTTGACTCCTAGGGACTCTGTGTACAACAAAACAAAATCTTGCCTGGTCCGAAGTAATCTCAAACGTTAGTGTGAGCCCACTGTGTCCACCTGTCTCATGGTGGGGGTGGGGGTAAGGTCTTCCTCATTTTCATTTGCCATTCTACTTTGCCAAGCATAATGTCCTTTCCAGGAATTAATATCCCATGATACATCCAAAATTGGTGGAGAAAGACTTACTATCTTTGCTTTGACGCAAAATTTTGGTGTGCTTTTTACCTACATAGATTTGTTTGTTCTTCTGCCAATCCATGATATTTTCTACAATACTCATCAACACTGTAAAGGAAATGCATCAGTCTTCTTCATTTATTGTCCAGTTTTCATGTGTACATGAGGAGATAGAAAATACCATGATTTGGGTAAGGCACATTTCATCTTCAGAATTATATTTTTAAATCTTCAATCCTTTAAGGAGACCTGGTGGAGAAGTGGTTAAGTGTTGGGCGGCTAACTTCAAGGTCAGCAGTTGAAAGAGTACAGTCTCAAAAGCTCACAGAAGCAGTTCTACCCTATCCTGTAGACTCACTATGAGTGGAGCAGACTAGATGGCACTAAGTGCCACAGATTTGCCCAGTGCAGAATGTCACTTGATTTCTTGACTCCTGCTTTATTGAGTATTGATTGCAGATTCTAGTAAAATGAAGTTCTCGGGAACTTCAATCTCTTCTTCTTTTACCATGAGGTTATCTATGGATGCAATAATGAGATTTTTGTTTCTCTTATAATCTGTTGTAATTCATATCAAAGTCTCCAGTCTTTTATCTTAATCAGCAAGTGCTTCAAGTGTCATCTCCATGTGGAAAATTGTGAATCAGCTTTCCCATAATCCTGAAGCCCATGAACAAATGCTTTTGCTCCAATACCACTAGCACTCAGAATAGCAGACAGGTGACCTCACAGTCATGAGTCGATTCTGACATATAGCAAATGTATAAAGCAGGACAGAATTGCCACTGTGGGTTCGTGAGACTGTATTGTTATACGGTTTATTATTCCAGGAATGACCAATTTAACTGGAATAATATTCATTTTCAAGATTAATATTTCACTCTCTAATTTAAAGTACAATGTTACATATAGTACTATGTCTATCCCTAAAAGGAAGACAAGTTAATAGTTTTGAAACTTATAACCCACACAGTAAATCGAATTATTTCTCTCTTGCTTCTTTGCCATTTGCTGGATCTGGATGCGGAATGTGGCTCAGCTATCTCCTCTTTCGTTGCTTGCTGATCCCAGGAGCTGTGAGTAGACACCCAACTTTGGATTTGTGTTCTGCAGGCACCCATCAGTGGCTTCTGCTCCATTTTCTTGCTTTTTATTCTTCAGCTTCTGAAACTACAGGAGTCAATAAAAGCCTCCACCTCACACCTGACCAATGAAGTTCACCCAGACTGGATTAATTGAGTAACTTCTACAATGGCGTGCACAATTTCTTGATATAAATATCTTTCTATATGCATAGACAAGCAAGTTTCGCAAAAGACCCCCAAATGAACATATCATCTCACCTCAGCATTCACAGCAAAGTTAAAACATATATAACAAATGCTGGAAAGGCTGTGGAGACACTGAAACCATCACTCACTCCTCGTATGCTGTAAACAAGGTATAGAAACCAAAGACCATGAGTGGTATGACATCTCCTTAAAAATTGGGAATAGAAATATTAAGTGATCTGAATATCTCTGCATTAGTGCATATACATTCTTTATCTAGGATGTGCATATGTGTGAAGCATGTAGATATATGTTCAGGCATATGTAGTTCTACATAGAGAGAATTAATATGTATTTAATATGCATATTGCATGTATGTGAGCGCAATAAGCACCATAAAGAGATATCTTCAGACTCATGTTCACTAAAACATTGTTCACAGCAGCAAAAGAGAAATATCCTAGTTGCTCATCAACAGAGGAATAAGTAAGTAAACAATTCTATGTATTCACAAAGGAACATTATGAAATGTTAAAAAATAATGAAGAATGTGCAAAATTACTCATAACACGAATGACCCCATGGGTTATGATACTGAGTGAAATTAGTGAAGTGAAAAATATTATGATACGGATACAATAAAAAGTATAAAATAAATGGCTTATAAACACCGAAGAAAACATTTTTGAAGATTACCAGAAATGGATGGGCACGGGTAAGTTAATGACTAAATGAAGTTAAGTATTTATGAACTTTGAAAAAGGCAACATCAAATGAAAGTGTTGGGTCAACACAGAATGACCTGGGAGAAGAAAGACAGTGGGAGGAGCACAGGCATGAAAATCAGCAAAGGCAAATATTAATTACATTCTCAAATTTATAGTAAGATTAATTAGATTATTCCACAGAGACTAGGTTGACACTCAGCCTGAACAAGGGTGGTAAAGTAAATGAGACCACATTCATAATTGTTTGTGAAAATACACACAGATAGGAATGATAATGTTTCTACCGATATATTTAAATAATCTGCAAATATAGCTATCAATGTGGTAGAGCATATAGGGGGAAATGCTTATTAAAGGGGAAAAGATTTCTTCCTTAAGAGTGAAGATAAAAAATAAATAAATAGGGGAGAGCGGTCAAGATGGCGCCGAGGTAAGCAGGCCGTACCTGGAGCTCCGGTGAGTTTGGGGTCTGGGGGTCAAGGGGAAGAGTTCTGGTGAGTGGAAAGGTCCCTACAAGTGGGCCTCCCAACCCAGGAGGGGACCCTGCCCCGCTCCGCCTTATTCTTGAGCTCAGGGAGCTAAGTCTACATATCAGAGATTTCCCACCGACGGCGAGACCT
>PVJH01026337.1:0-30715 GCA_004026705.1 Nesogale talazaci | reverse complement strand
ATCAAGTGAAATCAAAGATCAAAACTACTCATCATGTTTTTGTTTTGATGTGAGGGGAAGTATTTGAAGTTTTTGTATTTGAAGTTTTTCCACCAGGTCAGACTGTTAATAAAATGTTGTATTTCTGAAAAGATTGCTTTACATTGTGATTAAAAAGGCCTGATAGGTGGCAGACGGGACTTATTTTGCCACCAACACAATGCACCTGCTTACACAGCTATCTCAGTGCACAAGTTTTTGACCAAAAAAAAAAAAAAAAACCAGAATGCTTTTCTTGCCCCACACACCTTCCTCATCTGATCTTGCTCTATGCAACATTTTTGTTTACATGAGTGTTTTATTGGCATTTAATTCACTTATCATTGCAATTCGATAGTTCAATCACATTAAGAAGAGTTGTACAATTACCCCCACAATCATTTTAGCACATTTTCTTCAGTCTTGTACTCAGTTATTAGCTCCCCATTGCCCCCCAACCATCCCTGCACATTCTTCTGGTAGCTTATGGTGTATTCAATATTCATCAGCACTATAATTCACATGTATCATTTCTTCTCATCTTCTTTACTCATTATTCAATTTTTATAAGTCTATGAGGATACTAATAAAAATACATTAACTGTGGGGGAGGCTATCGAGACATCAAGACCCTCGTTCATTATTGAGAAGCAAAATGATGTACCGTTTTGGAAAAGAGTTTGGAAATTTTTCTAAAGTTTGACCAAACAGTTACTATGTAACCCAGCAATTTCATTCCTACTATAATCACTATAAATTAAAACATTCATCTACATAAACAATTTTATTGCACATGAATGCTCATAAGAGTACTATTCATAATAGCCCCAAGTAGAAAACAATCCTAATGTCAACTGATGAATAAATAACCTACAGGACAACCATATAATACTAATTCATAATATAAAGGAATGGGATATGGTCTAAGTAGGCTCACACAGCAGAGGTGTCTGACCTCCTCAAACTCCACAGGGAAAGAATCACCCCATCAGCATCAGCCCAAGGCTGACTGATTGGGAGGGTGGGGGGGAGGATGGGATGATGGGATGAGAGGAAAAACATATTTATTTTCTCCAATCTTGCAACCAATTCTGACACCAGCAGCACCTCATAGCACTGCTTACCTTGTCATTAGGAAACACTTACCTGGCAACAGGTTACATTTTAAGAGGTTCAGAAAAGGCTCAGAATAGTTTGTTAGGAGAGCCCTTAATCCATTCCCAAAGCCAAGCTTCTCCCTGGCCCTTGGCCTCTTGATGCTCTGCCCCTTGTGCTAGCCCAACCTAGTGTTATAAAACTCTGCCAGTTTAGGGTCCAGGGCACTCCACTCAACCAGTAAGCCTCTCAACTCTCACTTTGTGAGTCAGCAAGCCTAGCTCCACCAGCAACCCACTGGGGTACTCCACTCTGCCAGGGAAACCTCTTACCAGAAGATTCTCAGGCTCCTCTTCACGGATCAGCACATCCCCGCAACTACCTTGCACCAGGGGCTGAAAGCCCACTTTGTTGTCTTGCACCAATCTCACCTCTGCCACCACTTCTCTGTTGCTTTTTGTGTCTTGCAGTCTCTAATGTTAGAGCTGTCACCTGGGGCTTGGTCCTCAGAAAAGGGACCTATCATTTCTCTGTCATAGTGAACCCCTCAATCCTTGTTCACCTCTGGGATAGCTCAATTTAAGCCTAGCAGGCTGGTAAAACTTGCCAGTCCTCTCATTAATGTTGCACAAACACCTTATTTGCATGATCTTATACCCGCAAATGTATCGTACACCTTATTTACATTAAGAGCAAACTATCCAGTCCCACTGCTGGACCACAAGCACCTCATTTGTAGATTCACCTAGTTATTTGGTGGGAGTTACAAAACTGTATTAAGAAAGGCCATACAGGGCTGAGCCCCAGTGGTTGTAAGTGGTTGAGTGCGGGGCTGCAGCCCATGGACTTGGCGGTTCAAATCCAGCAGCAGGAAGACTGGGTAGCTCACATGACCACCAGAGGGCAGTGATGCCTAAAACTTAAAAAAAAAAAAAAAGGCCATATAAAAACCAATCCTCTGTATCTTGGTATTTGACCACACCAAGATTAAAACAGATTAATGTAAAAAACAACAACACTCATATGTGGTATAAAATAGATAAACTTTAAAAATACACTAAGTGAAAGCAGGCATCAAAGCCCATAGTTTCATTCATGCAACATATAGGAAAGTCAAATCTATAGGTAGAAAGTTGATCAGAGGTTGTCTAAAGCTGTGGTATAAGAAGAAAAGCAACAGCAATTGCTCATGGGTCCAAGGATTCAGTTTAGGGTGATAAAAATGTTCTAGGACCAGGTGACAAAGCACATGAGTGCACACTATAAATGGGTGGATTGTAAGGCATGTGAGTTAAACAGCAACAGCTGTTTAATTCTGGTTATCAAGTATAGCCACATGCAACCCGGGAATGCTGTTACTAGGAAAAGCCCTGGGTGGAGCATGATAGATCAGAGGTATATGGGGATCTTGCACCTTCTGTACATTTTTTGATGAATCTGAAACTATACTAAAAAATAAAATCCATTAAGACAGCACGTGTAAGAGTACAAGAACTAAGAAAAATACATACATTGAAACATCCAACATCTGATAGAATACTTTTAATATGACTGATCTAGAATTTAGCCGAAGAACATTAAAATTATAGTAATAAACAGGCACCTCATGTATTTTCATTCTAGAAATCACTATTTTTATCTCATACTTTATGACCATCTTAAACATTTGATCCTAATGCATTAATTTTCTTCTGCATCTACAAAATCTTGTTTCCCTTACATTGACAATCACCACATCGTACTTTCCAAGGAAATTCCATTTATGACCCCCACCATGAGAACTCAGAATCAAAACCACTTCAGGCTTAAATAGAAAAATCTCGGGGAGCTTTCAAGCATACAGAAAAATGCTGGGAGGGGCTGTTTCTTGGAGTCCCTGAGCACGGAAACTCCATGAAAGGCGTGAACTGGTGCTCCCAGCTCTGGCTTCAGAGCCCAGGACGGTGTCTGGCAAAAAGCTCGTCCTCCTAAGTGTTGGATTATGGTGCTCCTTTGCTCATTAATAGGGAGGAGGGAGAAGGATTTGCAAGTCACAACAGGAAGAGACCATAGAGTAAGTTGTCATTTTTTTATTGTAAAAACAGCCAAGAAAGGTTGACAATGCAAATGTTATCTTGGAACATCTCCCCTTGATTCCTGAATTTGCTAAATTCCTATGTATGCGGTTCTAATGTATCCTATGTATGCAAATCTCCATGAGTTCACCTCAGATTTCATGGTCCTTTCCAGATGTTGATTGGTTATACGTATGTATTGCTTAGAAACAAAGGGCATTTGATATTTAAAAACAAAATCAAAATCCAGTCCTATCTGTATCTTTCTTTCATATTTCCTACCGGAAACTCTAGCTCAGAAACTTTCAAAGGAAAGTAAAATCAGTGCCTTAGCCAAATAGTAAGATATCAAATCCTCCATCACGTTATTGACTCAAACCTCTCGTGACACCTGCACTCTACTGAGATTTGAGGATTAAAAATAAAAGCTCTCAAATTTATAACAACCTGAAGACTGCTGATTTTTCATATTTGAAAGACTAGTTATTTGCAGCATACAAATGGAGAGTGGTGCAAAACCCAACAAGGTTTTATACGATGAATATACTCTCAACTTAAATGGCTGCCTCAAAAGCAAAGAGAAAAAAAATCACCACTTCTCCAAAGCAATCCAGACCAGACCAACAAAGCTCCCATATGAGAAATGGCTACGCTATCTCCATCGACTGCAAAACAGATTTCAAAAACAGATTAAACATTAAATTGCTTTACAAAAATAGAAATGCTGTTTGAGACTTTACAAAACTTTATAAAATATAACTTTAGATCTGTTAAATTCAAGATAGTTTCCCACGGAAATTAACAATACTTCCACATATATAAAATCCAGCCAAATTTAGACCTCTAAAAACATTTTCGGCTTTGATTATTTTTACACGTTTCTTCCAGATCTTTCAGCCTATCTTGTGCTCTACCATAGAATTATTGTTTCCTTAAGGTTGTTTATTTTCAAGGGCTCTACAAAAAGATTTCTAATGTTCAAGTAGATATGCTTATACATAAAACTGTTCTACTAAAAGTAGAAACTAAAGCAATAGGACGATTCAGTAATACTTGATCATTTAAAACCAAATTTTTAAAAATTACAACCCATTATTAATTTTAAAATATAGTTGACATAATTTGGTACCTATAAAATGTAAAAATATAAATCACAACTATTTTGTGGAAAAAATATTTATTTGGACAGAATGTAGGTGCCTCTAGATTTAGTGATCTGTAGCTGTCCAGAAGAAAAGAAACTCCTAATGACACCCATCGTATCACTTCAAAGAGCACCAGTATATTTTTAAAACTAAAAAGTGAGATGGTAGTAAGAGGCTTATTTCATGTTAACAGTGCTATTATGATAAGGCACCATTGGGTATTATGAAAAAAGCCAAATGGAAATATTGCCAAGTCTTGTATTTTTGTTACTGGTGTCTTAAGTAGGAAGTATGGTTAGGAAAAACATAATAACATTATTGTTAATAAGCCACATTATCTTGCTTTTTAAAATCATTCTTTGCTCTCAGTTTTTCCTTTTAACAAAAATAAAAAATGTAGCACATGATCTGTTAAATAATCAGCATATCCCAGCCTTCTAAGAAAATAAAAATGAACAAGAAGAAGTAATCTGCTGTATCTGCAATAGTCTTATCCTTGTAGAGCAGCAGGAAGCAGGGAACCTACTTTCTAAAGGATATATTGAGGCACCTAGGTCAAAACTTTCTCAGGCAAATTCATGGCTGCAGCAAAGTTGAGAGAATGTTCCGAATTGTCATTTCCCCCAAAGTTGATTTCTCAGAGAGTCACACTTAATTAAATATTTCATAATGTGTCCTTAGTCACTGCTGTCATCATCGTCATCGTCATCGGATACATCATTTAAAGGAGACTTCAGTGATTGACTATAAGAGTCCGATCTGCTTGGCTGGCACGTAGCCATGTCCCCAGTAGAAAGCAGCTCATAGCAGAAGTCACAGATTCGCACAGGCTTGGAGGACTGGCTGGGAAGAAGAAATCTCTTTTCAGAGCAGGGCCCACAGACAACGAAACCACATTTACGGCAATGGTGACGCCGGTTCACAGGGGTGAATTTCGCTTTCTGACAACGCATGCAGACAGTAGCCTCCGAGTCAGGGACCCAGACAGCAGCATGTTCGTTACTGGGTGTCTTCCCACTCTTGGAGAGTAAGTCAGTCACACACTTATTGATATGATTCATCCATTCTGACTTCTCTGTGGCAGTGGCAGCATACACTGCAAAGGATTTGGTTGGTGTCTTGATAAGCCATCCATTCCTTAAGTCTCCTTCATCTTTGATGGAATCAATCGTGACATTTTCCAAGGGGATAATATGCTGTTTGTTATACTTTTTCTTCTGGATGACAATATTGCCATATACAAGGATATCATTAAATAAGAAAAACTGCCTTGCTTTGGGCTTTTTTCTGCACAACTTAGTCAATACACCTTCTCCAATAAGAACCCGTCCAGGTATAGTTAAGGGTTGACCAGCAGCTCCAAAACAGTTTTCCACTATACTTATGCGTCTAGTGTTTGCTTCACTGTTTGCCAAGCGATCCACCATCTTTCGTTAATAGCCTTTAGGGGGAAAAAAAAAAAAAAAGGAATTAGCACACAGAAATGATAAATCCACAGAAGAATCAGAAATAGCCCAATTTAATCTAATAAGTCATTACTTTCATAAAAGTATAAAATGCTCCAAGTCTTTCCCTCTAGGGTAACATATCAAAAGAGTTGATATTGCCCATGTTTTATAATAAAAAACACTAGGCTTCCCTCCATGTACCCTCACACTACTTTAGATATTATAAAAGCATCTTGTGAATATAATTTGAAATATGAACTGTAAAATCATACAGTTCCATGGAATGCAATTTTCAGTGTGATTTTGAACAGCAGGGGGTCAAATGGTTAATCATACAAGAAACTAAGGGAAATAACTATCATTTTCCAAAAAAAGTCACGGCCTTGCACTTCAACCCCCTCCCCCAGATTACTGGAAATGTTTCCCCAATATGTCTCTTTGCTTTCAATCTTGCCCCCTAAAAATCATTCTTCAGGTAGTAATCTGTAAAATGCAAATTTCATCCCAGGTATGTTCAAAGTGTCCACACCACACCACGGCAACCCCACCCCAAAATAGCACAATACGGGATCTCTAGCACAGGAGACCCATGATTACCTGGTTCTTGCTTATCCCCCAAGCTTCATCATAAATCATTACTAATGCCCATCTTTATGTACCATACTACATCTATCCAAGTCTTCTCTCATCTGTTGATTATCATTTTCTATGCCTCGCTCTTACTCATTCATCAAGACTAGTTCATATCTTCTCTGTGTCTTCCTTAACTCCCATATTGGGTTAAGATCCTTTCTCTGTGTTCATCCTATTCCATGGGTAAGGACTGAAATCTCTCTCCTCGGCAGGTTGTAGTGGAACCCAAAAGGCAGAAATCATCTGATATTCATCTCTGAAACAGCAACGTTGTTTGGCATAGCGAATGTATCCCCACATGCTGACAAGAGTATTTAACTGTGTGCTATAAAAGACAGCAAAGACTTTAGTAATCTACTCTGAATCCATGTCCCTGAGTTGTATAACCTGTTTCAATCCTAACAACCCAATTCTCAGGAGCTCTGGTGTGGCCACACTCGGCAGCTCATTGAAAGGCTGGACTCACTCAGCAGCTCCACAGCAGCTGGCAATCTACTCCCCTAAGAAGACAGCCTCGAAGACCCTGTGGGACCCTTGTGCTTTGTCACAGGAGGTAGTTATGTGCAGAAAACCAACTCAACAGCACCCAACAGCCACCACCTAAAACGACCCTACTCCACCGGGTTAAAGAACAACATTAAAGAAAAGGGTGTGAAACACTAACAGCAAAATCAAAGTTTAAATATTCAATTCACAAAGTGATGACTGTAACCCTTCTTGGTCTCCATCATGGAGCACACTCCAATTCTAGTTATTTCAGCATCTTGGATGCTGATAGCAACTTTTCCACAAAGGTGGGCTTTAGTAGACCTGAAAAGGGGTTCCCAAGCATCAATGGTTATGTCTGGTTCTTTTTTATTTTTTAATAATTTTATTGGGGGCTCATAACATTCAATACATCATTTGTATCGAGCATATTTGTACACATGTTGCCATCTTCATTTCCAAATATTTTCTACTTGAGCCCTTGGTATAAGCTCCTCTTTCCCCCTCCCTTTTTCTTTATGAATCATTTTATTGGGGACTCATACACTTCCCCTCATGACTCATACAGACATCAATTGTATGCAGGCCACATTTGCACACTTGTTGCCATCATCACTCTCAAAACATCCTCCCTCCACTTAGGCCCCCAGTACAAGCTCCCCATATTTCCCTTCTTCCCCCTCACCCTCTCCTATGAACCTTTAATAATTTACAAATTGTTATTATTTTTTCATATCGTACACTGTCCAATATGTCCCTTCACTCCCTTCTGTTGTTGTTCCCCAAAGAGGAGGTTATATATAGATCCCTGAAATTGGTTCCCCCTTTTTATTCCACCATCCCAGTAGCACAACTCCTGCTTTCTCTTTCTAATTTGGGCTAATCTGATTGCCAATTAAAAGTTTACTGTCCTTTATACATGACAAAAAAGGGAAATAAAAATCATGAATATCAATTAAAAGTGTTTAACTTCATAATTAAAGAAATGTTTCATTAAAGCATTAGGATTTTCGCTTTCAGGTTAACAAAAAAATTAATTTCCTACAATGTTGTGCTAGTGCTGGCATAGGAAAATAAACTCTCATACACTGCAGGAAATTCGTGTACACACTAGTTCTTATCAAAATAAAAAAGGTCACACAAGTGAATAAGTATATGTACAAGGATATTCAATATAGCTGTTTTTTAACAGTGGTAAAAACCCAATGCCCAAGAGGGAGTAACTAAATAGATTATGAAATGTCTGCAATATTATATGGGATATCGGTTAAGAATGAAAGATCTAGATATAGTAATATAGGGAAATGCTCAAAATATTTAAATAGGGAAAAGTTATATACCACTGATGCCACTTTTTTAAATAGATATACCCTATTTAATTAATCAAATCTAAGATGCCACAGATTTTGTAACACCTTCACTTTAGGTGCTAAACAGAAGGAAAAACTGTCTATGAAACTGTGGCAGGCATGCGCTTATGTTAATTTTATGATTGAAATGTAGGGGTGGAGTCTAGCCTGTTAATCTGGAGATAGCCACTGAGTAGCCAATGAGGCCTCTATGTGGACATGGCTTTCTCCTGAGACTTCCTTCTGGGAAATCTCGCGATATTTCCCTCTTGAAGATGAGAAGCTATCTTCCCCAGTGGTTGAGAGTTAGTCTCAGAGATGATGAATCACGGACAAGACAAGATGGCAGTGTCTGAGAAGCTGGAGGAGCCAGCGGAGAGAGACCACACAGCTTTGCCCTGATGGAGCCAGACCTCTGAAGCTGGGTCAGCCACATGGAGACCTCTGCCAGTGATGAGTTGCTTCTGCCACCACTGGATGCTATTGATGGACCCTGAGCCTGGAAGTGAGAAGCCATGTGGAGACCCCTACCAGCGCCGGGATTCTGCAGCCACTGACCTGTGGCTTCGTGAGTCGGAAGGAGACATTATAGACTGGTATTGGGCATATGGCTTAATATCGGACTTATGATTTTGAACTGGACTGGGTTGGGATGCTTTCTCTGTGTTCCATTCCTTTTGTATACAAACCATTCCCTTAGATCCATATGCATGTCTATGAAATTTGTTCCTCTAGTCTACCCGAACTAACAGAAACCATGGCAATACTTTTGATTATAAGACTTCCCAATTTAATTTCCCAATTAAAATACAGGGAGGAAAAGGTCCACCGTTAGAATGTATGGAACATGGGATACAAGCAATGACACATAAAGATTTTGAAAGCACATGGGAGAAAACCAACCTAGAAAATGACATATCATGCTATACTTCAGAATCAAACGTTCACAAGTATTTACTCTGCCAGGTACTGGTCTACATGTAAGGAAAATATAAACAATATTGGCAAAATCCTTGTTCTTCAAAGCTTACATGCCAGTTTGAGGAGGAAAGGAAGCAGAAAGAAAAAAAGAAAATCATAAAACTAGGTAGAAATGCAAAACTGGGTTTAAAATATAGTATGTTAAAATACATATATTCAAGATAGATCAACAGCATTATGGTCAGGGAAACTCAAAATACTGCCATCAAGTCGATTCCAACACATCATAGACCTGCCTTTAGGGTTTCCCAGACTGTAACTCTAGGAGCTGAAAGCCTCATCTCTCTCCCAGGCAGCAACTGCTGGTTTCGAAATGCTGACCTTGCAATTAGCAGTTCCAACTCAGCCCACTACATCACCAGGGCTCCTCTGGTCAGAAAGGCTTTCCTACAGTGGTGTGTCCCTCCAACTCATAGAGACACTGGGAGGGGTGGAGAACAGAGAATATTCCCAACAAAAGGAATCACTGCAAAGCCCCTAGGCCCCTAAAAGGATCTGGTCCTTTTTGATAACAAAGTATTTATCACCACATGAATAAATTGATCTCTATCCATTTGGAGATATGGTTATTAATAAGTTCACATACATTGCAAATAGGCTGCCTATGTGGTTATCACTACAATTAATATTTCCATAAATATGTAAAGTGCTTTTCACATTTTTCTTCCTCTGGTTTTCAATGACTGGCCCTCCTGTGAATTAACTACTATAAAAGTTCACTATTACCCAAAGATAAATCTAGTCGTATACTCGAATGCTAAAATATGAACATTCTAAGGCACAAAAATGAATGGGGTGAAACATAACTTGCAATTAACGCTATTAACTGAAATCTGTTCCAGGCTGAGTACTTTGTATGCATTACAGTATTTCCTATTCATAGCAACTTTGTAGTATGTTCACATGAACTATTCGCTCCATTAATGAATGGGTAAACAGACACCAAGAATAAGCTACTTGCCCAAAGCTGTCTCAAAAACAGAACTGAGATGCAAATCTGTGATTTCTGAATGCTATAATATGGAGGAACCCTATAACATGGTTGTTTAATACAGTACCAAAACACCACTTTGAGTATATCCCACCTGAATTTAGAAACTATCTCAAGAAAATGTTCGATGCATTGAACATTAATGACCCCAAACCAGAAGAGTTATAGAAAGGTATCAGAAACATCTTAAACGAAGAAAGTAAAGGGTCATTAACAAGACAATGAAGAATTTGAAAAGTCCAAAATGAATGTCAGAAGACTTGAACCTAGAGGACATAAAATAGTGAACAATACAGGAAACATCAAATGAAGATGGAAAGAATATGCAGAGTCACTGTCCCCCAAAAAGCTGGCTAATATTCAACTATTAGCAGATGGCAGCAAATGACCATGAGTTATGGTGTCAAAGGAAGAAATCCAAGCTGCACTACTGGTACTGGGAAAAAACTAGGCTCCAGAAATTGATGGAATAGCAATTGAAATGTTTCAACAAACAGATGCAGCATAGAAGTACTCCCTCGGTTTATGCTAAGACTGTTACCCAGCCAACCAACTGAAAGAGATCCGTATTTATCCCCATCCCAAAGAAAGGTGATCCATCTGCACGATTAAACTAACAATATTATTATCACATGCAAGTATAATTTTGCTGAAGGTAATTTTTAAAGTTACAGGAGTAGTCGACAGAAAGCTACCAGAAATCCAAGTCCAATTCAGACAAAGATGGAGAATGAGGGTTATAGCTGACACCAACAGATCTTGGGTGAATGCAGAAAATACCAGAGATTTTTTAAAATTAAATCATGTTATTGGGGGCTCGTACAACTCATCACAATCCACACATACATTCATTGTGTCAAGCACTTTTGTAGATTTGTTTCCCTCATCGTTCTCAAAACACTAGCTTTTTACTTGAGCCTCTGGTATCCGCTCATTTTTCCCCTCCCTCTCTGCTCCTCCGCCCCATGAACACTTGATAATCTATAAATTATTATTATTTTGTCATATATTACACCATCCAATGTCTCCCTCCACCCACTTCTCTCCTGTCCATCCCCCAGGATAAAGGCTATATGTAGATCCTTGTAATCTGTTCTCCCTTTCTACCCCACCTTCCCTCCACCCTCCCATTGTTGCCACTCTCACCACTGGTCCTGAGGAGTTCTTGTGTCTTGGATTCCCTGTGCTTCCAGTTCCTATCTGCTCCACTGTTGTTGATTAGTCAAGCACATCCTACTCTTTGGATAAAAACCAATTAGGATATCATTGCAAAAATTGGGAATTCCAGAACACTCAATTGGGTTGCAGAAGTACAAATGGCAGTCATTCAAACAGAATGGTCTAAAATCAGGAAAGGTGTGTGCCAGGGTTGTGCCACCTGCTTATGCAGTTGTTAATGAGACTTCTTCTGATATTATTGCTGCATTCTTTTTTATAGAGTCCAGTTTCTTGAATTATTTGATCAGTATACAGCTTGAATAATTGTAATGAAAGGATGTAACACTGGCATACCCTTTTCCTGTAAACATCATAAATTTGTTCTTAAAGAATGAGGACTAGTAAGGAAAAAAAAAAAAAGGAACTACAACTATGGGCAGAAAAAGACCTTAAGATAAGAAAAATACAGTACTTATAATTTAATGTTTTATTTACAGGCTACCTCAAGAGGGTATTTTCTAAAATGTTTACCACTCACATGTACATCTGATTGAAAATACTTAAGACTCAGTATTGTGTATGTGTGTCTTATATAAGGCCTATTAATGCATTCATTACTTTTGTTTTCCATAGTGTACTAACCAATTACATATATATATATATATATATATATATATATATATATATATCCTGCATGGTTTGTCTCCTCAGTCACTGTCCACGGGACTCTGAGAAACTGTAGGAACAGACGGGGGCAGGCTCACGGCCCGGCTTGATCTCCGACGTTGTGGAAAAGGACTGTACATGACGGGGCCCGGGGCCCTGTGCTCCTCCACACCACCTGGACAGAGCCTGGAGAGAGTGATCGCTCGGGAATATCCATGATGGAGTGTATTAACCTATAACATAATGCGTTTGATATAAGGGCATTTGAAGTAAATATAAACTTAAAGATCTTTTCCTTTTTGATTGATGTCCATTATTTCTAAGCTGTTCAATCTAGCAATCATATGTACCTTTTTATAATCTATGTTTTACAGTGTAAGTTTTACATTTGGTTATTTTGGGGGGGGGGTGCATCACTGCCCTCTGGTGGGAGTGGGAGGCCCAGCCTTGCTCCTGGAGAGCTGCTGCTAGATTTGAACTGCCAGCCCAGAGGGCCGCAGTCCCGCACTCAACCACTATGCCACCGGGGCTCAGCCCACATTTGGTTATTTTTATCTACATCAAATTTACTGCAGTATATCCATCAAAAGGGAGTCCTGGGGCATTATGGGTTGTGCAGTGCAAAACCCCCTCTGGAGCACAATGAGGCTTCCTATTCCCATGGGGAGGCTGTCTCGGGAGCCCCCCTGTTCTACAGGGCTGTTGGAAGTTGGAAGCAACTACTACTTGCAGTGAGTTTTGACCTCTCAAAAAAAGTCCCTTTTCAAAAAAAAAAAAAAAAAGCCCCCTTTTCTTTACAAATATTTGCATTCTAAAAGAGTTTAATTACTCTTTAATCACAAAATGCAGCGTCACCTCAGGGAAACAATTTTAATATCTCCAAGCTTCAATTTTCTCACATGTAAATGGGAATAATAATAAAAGCAGCCACACAGTGTAAGATAGCTCATATCAAGAGTTCTGCACGTAATGGGTAGAGGGAGACAGCAAACGGTGTAAAATATGAAAATAAAAATAATTTATAAATTATTAAGGGTTCATGAGGGTGAGAGGGTGAAGAGGGAGAGGTGAGCTGTTATCAAGGGCTCACGTAAAAAGAAAACATTTTGAAAATGATGGTAACAAATGTACACATGTGCTTAACACAATGGATGGACAGATGGATTGTGTTAAGAGTTGTACAAGTCCCCAATAAAATGACCTTTTTTAAAAAGCTGTATGAGTGCCCAATAAAATGAAAATAAAAATAATACAACTTTTTTTAAAGCTCTGCAAGTAGTCACCAAGCTCTTCTTAATGGCAAGAATCATCGAATCAACTGATTTATGACACTATAAAATTTTTATATATTCTAAGAGCCAATCCTTCATTATTCCATCCAATCCATTAACCTGTTTCAAAATCCTATGTCAACCCCAATAGAATTAGTGGGAACAATCTATTCTGCATTACTTAATTCTCTCAAAAACAATTTGTTCCCTACTTATTTGTTCAGATGAGCTCTACTTGGAACAGTAATTCTCAACCTTAGCTTCATATTGGAACTATATTGGTGTTTTAACATTTAGGACACCACAAGGAAAGATTAAAAAAAAAATTTAAAGCATACCAATTTACCCTCTAGGTCCAATTTTATTTTATTCCCTGTGTATTAGAGCTTAAATCCTGAGCATCTCTTTGTGTGAGTAACAGGATAGGAGCAGGGTTGCCCCTCTCCATGCCGGAAGGCCTCTAGAGGACAGTTTGGAAAAAAATTAGGTGAGCCTTAGCCAACCATAAAGACTACTGGGCATGGCCAATTCAAGCACAAGTCAGGTGGTTAGGTAGACCTGGGTAGCCCAAACTAGGCCCAGGTAGGCTTAATTCAGCCAATGGGGTCAACCAATACCTTAAATCACGTTTCCTAGCCAAAGGCTTCCAATACTTTGACTGAGGGACCATTGGTCCCTTTTTATCTTTGCCCTTCGCCTCCTAGCCTGTGTCTGCTCTCGCTATGCTGTGGTCTCGCTGGCCACAGGCTACCACATATGGGTGTGCAGTCCCAAGAGGTTGCCCATATTCAGGGGTGAGTCCAGCGCAGTTAATGCATGTTTTGACACACTTCCTAAAATAGAATGTACTCGGGCTGAGCCCCAGTGACGTAGAGGTTGAGTGCAGGACTGAGGCCCATTGGCTTGGCGGTTCAAATCCAGCAGCAGCTCTCCAGGAGCAAGGCTGGGTAACTCCCACGACCACCAGAGGGCAGTGTTGCCCACAAAAAAATAAATAAAATAAAACAGTATGTACTCTTTTGAGACTGTAAAACCTGAAACTTTTTCCATCCTTTATAAAAACCCACTTGGACCACAAACCAGATTTTGTGTGAATTCTTTCTCATGTGAAGCCAAGAACCGAGGTATTTCCCACTGGAAACATGTGCAAAAGGCTGTGAATGACTATGAAAGTTCAACTCCCATTTGCAGCATCCTCACATGAATCATGCCTCAACTGAATTCTTCCTGATCATTGACCGGGGATATGAACTCTGGTCCCTGGGCAGAGGTCACTGGAAAGTGGATTATCTCCACCTCCCCAGGCAGCTCGGGGAGGGGCAGTCTCCCTTAGGGGCTTGCCTGGGTGTGGCCTTCGTGACGGCAGTGTAGTCATGAGCAATGTCCTGCAATGCCCTGCAACTCCCATGATCGGAAGCCCAGAACCAATACTACAAGCTCACCCAACTCACACAGCAGGTGTCCCAATCATGGTTCCTTTCCAGTTTCTCCGGTCTCACCTGTGACTGTGCGGCACTGATCTGCCACCAATCATGCTTCCGTGACAGTCTAAGGCCCTGTCTCAGCAAAACCTTGGATGACATTATGGTAAGGTGACCAGATGTCCTGCTTTTTAACAATTTGTCCTGCGTCCCGTGGCGTCTCAAAATTAAAAAAAATATATTACAATACTATTTTTGCGTTCTATGAACATTTTTGTTGCTCCATATAGACCAAATTTTTAATCAAGAACATGTTATGGCCTCATGTTAATAGTCTTCCTCATGTTGCTCTCATCTTTGTTCTGTTTATGACTTAATTAATGTTCTCCTTAAATTATATTTCCGATTTGGGGGCCCTTTTATACCTTAAAACACCAGTCCCAAAGATACATGACCTTTTATCCAGGAAGGGGCTTCAAAATAATTTGTGGGAAGATTCCACTATCTTTTAATTTCACTTTTTCACGACCTTTCTGAACTCTTCTTATATTCTAGCTATTTTATAACTTGAAATGGCAGATGTTATGCTACATGAACAGGTTTCAAAAAGTTTATGGGAAATTCCATTATCCTTCAATTCTATTTTTCCCCCACAAACTTTTTGGAGCTCTCTCATGTTTGATAATAAACACATAGTTTTTAGAAAACAGAGTAGACTTTATAGTTCTCTGATACTGAATGCAGACATGTACAAAACAGTCAACATCCTCTGAAAACAGTGAACTGTTCCTCAGCTGTTGGGCACGATCCTTATTTCTATTTTGGCTTTCAGAACACAGCTCACTAATTCTTGAGTTTGAACAAAATGAGATGCTATTTTTTTTAATGTATCACCACCAGAGTTCTTTTGAACAAATTCACCATCATTACTAGTCTGAATGTTACTGTTTATTTGCATCCATCTTTTGACACTTCTAATAGTTCTGAGAGTATCTTTACACCATTGTATCTTCTTGAAAGTTGATGCAATACTTTGGGCATTGCGGTTAGAAAACAGAAAGATGACGCAACAGAAACAATGTATTTCACCCTGCTTCATCTTTCTAGACCAGCAGTTCTCAACCTGTGGGTCGCTACCCCTTTGGGGGTCACCCAATTCATAACAGCAAAATTACAGTTGTGAAAATAATTTTATGGTTGAAGGTTCACCACAATATGAGGAGCTGTATTAAAGGGTCACAGCATTAGGAAGGTTGAGAACACTGTTCTAGGCAATTCCAATAGTCTTCAAATTTTGCCATTATTGGGGAAATTTAAGAGTATTAATTCAATAATTCCTAAGATAATGAAATAAAGTATATTGAAGAATACTTTTCAGATATAAAAAAGCAACAACCTATAATGAATCTTATATCGATAAATGTCCAATAAATAAGAACAATTTTTAAAAGTCCAATGACTATAAATAAATAGCCTTACAGGTATGAGTGTTATTTTTTTATTTTTAAAGTAAGTCAATTTTCTGTGCATAAAGGTCGTGAAATTTCATCACAAAACTCACCTTTGTTGTTGTTGTTGTTGTTGTTTTGGGGTTTTTGGGGTTAGTTTTGGTTTGGTTTTTTGCTCTCTGGTGGGAGAAGGAAGGCCCAGCCTTGCTCCTTGAGAGCTGCTGCTGGATTTGAACCCCCAAGCCAGTGGGTCACAGTCCCGCACAAACCACTACGCCTCCGGGGCTCAGCCACTCACCTCTTTTATACACCAATGTAAAACATTAAGCAATCAAGGATTTCATTTCATGTTCTCTCCTTTACAGACACAGGCAAGAACTGCATTTGAATTGCCAACCTCCTCTCTTATCTTTGGGTAGCAACTTGTTTCAAAAACAACATGTTCTTTAGTGGGGTGTCTACCACCTGTTAAAAATGTAATACTAGAAGAGGCAAAACAAAAGAAAGGAAAACAAAAAACTTCTTTTAAGAATGGCCCAGTATACAATTTACAATTGAAAAGAGAATTCAACTGTCATAGAATACTATGGCCCACTTCTTCCTACAGAAAATCAATACTTCGCTTCTCTCCCTTACAGGAGATGAGTGAAAAATAAAAACCCCCCTAAGTTATTTCTTACACATACACATGAGATCTAATATCAATAAGCTTCAGTATTCAACTGTGTAGCACAGTGAACAAACTAGCTATGAGACAGAGATCTATACACTGAGCTCCTCAGGCACTAAATAAGAGACTCTACATAAATTATAGTGATACCTAGGTTGTCAAGCAGTTCCAAGCACACTTTCCACTACTTAAACAGCAAAGTTTGAAGGGGAAAAAAATCTGCTTGGTGTTCCAAAGTTTGCTCGACAGTTGAACTGAAAATTCAACTTGAAAAAAATCTGTATGGCTGAAGATAATGCAGTGAACACAAAGCAGTAATGCTTCAGTCTATGTTCCGACCTTGTTCAAACAACACATTACAATATCTGTCTGTCACTGTGTGTGGGGCGTTTTTTTTTGTTGTTGTTTTTTGCTTTATTTGTGTAAAATATATCAAAAAAATTATTGCTATATCAGCAGTAAAGCAAAGAGGAAAATCATGAGAAACTCAATAGAATTAACAAAGGAAATCACTGCAAAGTTTTAACCAGGTCACCACTTGTCTAATTTGGGAGCTGAATACAGCATGGCTAAAGTGGCATTATCAATATTTTTGGAGGGGAAAAAAAGATTAAAGAAGCTAATGTAGTGAAAGGTATGAAATTGCTAACCAGGAAGCAAAGGCTCAGACCATCAAGTAGGTTTGCAAAACGACTGTTCATTTGGACAAATCAGAAACAATTTGATGGCAGTAACATGCCTGAGTGTGATATGTGAGGCAGCTAAAAGCCTGGTGATTTAAGTCCTAGACAAAAGAACTTACAAGTATAATTTTGGGGTCTGATAACAAATTATTTCTCATGGGGAAAATGTGGTTAGTTCTTGAACATTTCAGTGTTCTAACACTAATTTGGAATGAATCGAGTTCAACAACCAAGGAGTCACTAATACTTTTTTTTTCTTTTTTAGGCATCATTGCCCTCAGGTGGTGGGAGTAGGAGGCCCAGCCTTTGCTCCTGGGAGCTGGAATGGAACCTCCAACCCAGTGGGCCGCAGTCCCGCGCACAACCACTACGCCACCGGGGCTCAGCCCTAAAGGTATGTGGGAAACTTCCATTCTTTTTAGATATGAAGTCCTCACTGGAACTTTTCTTTTTCTTTTTTGTTTTGTTTGGGCATCACTGCCCTCTGGTGGAGGGAGTAGGAGGCCCAGCCTTGCTGCTGTATTTGAACCTCCAACCCAGCGGGCCGCAGTCCCGCGCACAACCACTACACCACCAGGGCTCAACCCGAGTCACTAATACTTTATAGCTCTAAAAATTAGAAAGCTTGAACAAAATAAACTGTAAAGTCCTTTTCTTTAAAATGAGTCTCCACAACATCCCTCACTAACCCATAGCCCTACACTGAAGACACATTGTGAGAACTGTGCCTAAGCATGATAGTGGGACAAGAGTAAAGTAAAAGGAAACAGAGGGAAAAAACTAGGAGGCAAAGAGCATTTATAGAGGTCTAAATACAGGCATTTATATATGTAAACATAGTTATATATGATAGGGAAATAGACTTCTGTGCATATATTTATGTTTAGTATTAAGGTACCAGATGGACATTGGCCCTCTACTGCAATACTTCCTCAACGTAAGAACACTTTGTTGGTTAAACTGGCATTCCATGATACCTTCCCAACAATGACAACAGAAGACAAAGTGGGTGCATAAGCAAATGTGGTGAAAGCTGATGGTGCTCAGCTATCAAAAAGGATGGTGTCTGGGGTCTTAAAGGCTTGAAGATAAGCAAGTGGTCATCTAGCTGAGAAGCAACAAAGCCCACATGGAAGAAGCACACCAGTCTATGTAATCACGAGGTGTCAATGGATCAAGTATCCGGCATCAAATAACAAAAACTCTTATCATTGTGAATGAGGAGGTGTGCCAGGTGTGCCAGGGGACCCAAAGCCCACCTGTAGGTAACTGGACACCCCCTTACAGAAGAGTTTTGGGGAGGAGAGGAGCCGGTTAGGGTGAAGTGTAGCAATGATGAAACATACAACTTTCCTCTAGTTCTTTAATGTTTCCTCCCCACTACTCTCATGATCCCAGTTCTACCTTGCAAATCCGGCTGAACCATAGAATGTACACTGACACAGATAGAAACTGAAAACAGGGAATCCAGGACAGATAAAGTCCTCAGGACCAGTGGTGAGAGTGGCAATATTGGGAGGGTGGAGGGAAGGTGGGGAAGAATTGGGGAACCGATGACAAGAACCTACATATAACCTCTTCCCTGGGGACCGATAACAGAAAAGTGGGTGAGAGGAGACGTCAAACAGTGTAAGATATGACAAAATAATAGTAATTTATGCATTACCAAGGATTCATGAGGGAGGGAGAAGTGGGGAGGGAGGGGAAAAATGAGGATCTGATACCAGGGCTCAAGAAGAAAGCAAATGTTTTAAGAATGATAAAGGCAACAAATGTACAAATGTGCTTGACACAATTGATGTATGGATTGTTGTAAGATCTGGAAGAGCACCCAATAAAATTACTTATAAGAAAAACAAAATTAATTTTCAAGTAAAATGAGTCTCCAACAGAGAAGGTTAAGGTAGCAGATGGACACTGAGCCTCTACTCAAGTACTCCCTCAACACAAGAACACTTTTTTCTATTAACCTGGCATTCCATGATGCTCACCTTCCCAACATGATCACTGAAGGCAAAGTGGGTGCATAAGCAAATGTGGTGAAGTAAGCTGATGGTGCCCAGCTATGGAAAGAGATAGCTTCTGGGGACTTAAAGGCTTGAAGATAAACAAGCTGATTAGAAATAAAGCCCACACAGAAGAAGCACATGAGCCTGGGGGACCATGAGGTGTCGACTGGATCAATTATCAGGCATCAGCATACAAAAAAATCATATCATTGAGAATGAGGGAGAGTGCAGAGTGGAGACCCAAAGCTCATCTGTACGCAATTGGACATCTCCTTATAGAAAGGTCCGGGAGGAGACAAGCCAGTCAGGGTGCAACATGGCACCAATGAAACACACAACTTTCCTCTAGTTCTTTGATGCTTCCTCCCTCTCACTATCATTACCTTACAAATCAGGCTAGACTAGGGCATATTCATGGGTACAGAAATGAGCTGGAAACACAGGGAATCCAGGACAGATAAAACCTTTAGGACCAATATTGAGTAGCCATATCAGGAGGGGAAGGAGAAGGTGGTGGGAAAAGGGGGAAACCAATCACAATAATCCACATATAACCCCCTTCCTGGAGGATGGGCAATAGAAAAGTGGGTGAAGGGAGACACTGATCAGTGTAAGACATGAAAAAGACAGTAATAACTTATCAAGTTATTATCACTTATAATAACTTATCAAGTTAAATTATCAAGGGTTCATGAGGGCGGGGGGAGGATGAGGGTGGAAGGGGGAAAATGAAAAGCTGATACCAAGGGCTCAAGTAGAAAGAATATGCTTTGAAAATGATGATGGCTACAAATGTACAAATGTGCTTGACACAATGAATGTGATAAAAGTTGTATGAGCCCCCAATAAAATGATCAGAAATATTTACTAAATTAAAAAAAAAAAAGGTTGAGAGCTATTACAGAAATAGACATCCAGAAAATGGAAAAAGAAAAGGCAGAAACATAGGAAAATGAGAAAGGAAGTATCCATGCTAGGTAAATAAAAGTAGCCAAGTCACAGTTGAAGATTTTAGAAAATTGAAACAATTGCCACAATGGAAGCAACAAAGGATCTCCAGAAAGTAGGACAGAAGAGAAGACCATGACTTCAAGTGCTAAGTCAAGTCCTCTCGACTTTTAAATTACTCCACACAAGGCAAGATTAACATTCCTGACCAAGAGCTATGATCAGGTAGCCCCCTATTCACAAATCCCAGCTAACTGCAGTAATTCCAAAATCCTTAACTTGATACTCCAAGCCTTTCACAATCAAGCCCCAACAGGTTCCAGTCTCTTTCCAATTTGACTTCTTTCTATATGTTTCCTGTTCTAAAACAAGACATTCTACTAGAATATGCTCTAAGATCCTTCCCCCACCTCTGAGCTAAGCACGCTCCTCCACTGCTTATTCTATTTACTGAAATCGTATCAGCCCTGCAAGACAGCCTTAAATCAGCTTCTTCAAATTCTCATACCTTGATTTGTACATCCCATTATCTTTCAAAGTTATTTGTGTTATAGCATTTACAGTCTATTATCTTTCAAAATTATTTGAAGTGCCTACTTAATCCCAACTTATCTGGAAGTTCCAAACAAGATGTTCTACAATACTGTATTCTTCACTGATACTAGAAAATGCTTCAAATACTAAACAACAAAATGCCCAGAACTGAATATGATAAACAGAAGTGGCAGCAGCTTCTTGACCTGGCATCTAAGGAAAACCAAGGCTTTCATTTTCTGACAGCTATTAGTTTTCACAGAAAACAGTACCACACCCTACACAAAAAACTACTGATTGCTTCATAGACACACAGATTTTTAAATTTACAAGGAAATGTTCTGTAGTATCTAATTTACAACAGTATCTAATTATAAGTTTTAAGCGTGGAGCAAGGCACATCCTGTTTTTGAGGGGAAATATATGTATATATAAGAGAATGATTTCTTCTCTTGCCAGAAAGCACAGCTGGTTAACAAGTGAAAAATGATGATGTGTGCAACAAAATGCAGATAAAAAGCTGCATCAATTCAAAAAGTATTTGTGGAGGGCAGCTGGGCAATGATAGCAGCAGTGAAGAAAGCACTGTGTAGTATTCAAAAAATAAAGTTAGTAAAGTTCAACGGAAATACTACTGTGCAATGGATCACACCACCATATCCATCACATATTTTCATTCAAAATAATTACAATCTGCCCACTCTATTAAGGATTTATGCGTGAGGTTACAGGTCAAAAATGAATAACTGAACAAAAGTGTGAATTAAGATATGTATCATAAAAGAACCCTAGTGGAGTAGGGGATTCTACCGTGGGATACTAGTCACAAGGTCAGCAATTCGCATCCACTAGTTGTTCTGCAAGAAAATTATTTACAGTCTCAAAAAACCACAGGGATTTTATTCTACTCTGCTCTACAGGGTGGTTATGAATCAGAATTGACTTAATAGCAGTGTGTTTGGGACCACAAAATTTTAATACAAAAAAAAGTGCCACTAAAAATATTAACAAAGTGGGAAGAAAGCAACAAGAAAAGAGTAATGGCATGACGCTACGAATACGGCATTTAGACACCTGCAAGGGGGTACGATTAAGGACTTCGAAAGGGAAAAAACTGCACACTAAGGACAACGCCATGAGGAACTTGCTCACTGGTCAAGAGGCAGTTGTGCACACGAGGGACTACTGTATGTTTCAAAGTCAGGAAAGGTGTGTGTCAAGGTTGCATCCTCGCTATGTACTTATTCAGGCGGAACGCAGAGCAATTCATCACAGAGGTTGGATTATATGAACAAGACCGTGGCATCAGGATTGGAAGACTTATCAATATCCCGCCATATGCAGAAGATACAATCTTCTGAGCACTTGAAGCACTTGCTCATGAAGACCAAGGACTGCAGTCTTCAGACCAAATCCCTCACAACTGGACCCATGGGCAAGTCATGATCAATGGAGAAGAGGATGAAGCTGGCAAGGAGTTTTGTCTTGCCTCGATCCTCAATCCATGCTCAGGGAAGCAGCAGCCGAGAGACGCACAGACGCACCACATTGAGCAAGTCTGCTGCACGGGAAAGACTTCAACTGAGAAGCAGGGACTCCCCTGAGGTGTGAGGCGTGCGTGCCCAAAGCATAGTCGTTGCAGTTGTCTCGTGTGCACATGGAAGTCGGTCACTGGATAAGGACGACTGATGGATTCCAATTGTGGTTCTGGAGAAGAACACCCAAAGCACCATGAACTGCTAACCTGACAAACCAATTTGTCTTGAAAGAAGTATGGCCTGAGTGCTCCTTACAGGCAAGGATGGTGAGACTTCATCTTATGTACTCTGGACATGTTCCTAGGGGAAAAAAAAAAAAACAGGCCCCGGAGAAGGACAACCAGGTTGGTAGAGGGACACTGAAAAAAAGCAAAGTCCTCCAGGAGATGGACAGACACCGTGGCTGCCACAGTGGGCTCGGCACAGGAACAGTTGGGAAGGTGGCACAGGACTGGGCGGCGTTTTGTTCTGTTGTACACAAGGGTCGCTATGGGTTAGACTGACTGGATGGCACATAACAGGGACAAATGTGTGTACGAGAAGAAATCATGCAGTTGTTGCAGAAATGTGCGGAGTTGGAATAGGAAAAAAAAACAAAAACCCACTGCCATAAAAACCTTTCTAACTCAGCAACCTCATAGGACAGGAGGTCCACAGCTGCCCCTGTGGGTCTCTTCGGCTGTAGTTCTTTACAAGCTAGGAGCGGTTCTTAACTTGTGTGTCTCGACAGGGATCGTCCAATTCATAACAGTAGCAAAATGACAGTGATGAAGTAGCAATGAAAGTAATTTTATGGTTGGGGGGTGTCACCACAACATGAAGAACTACTGTGTGACAGGGTCACGACATTAGGAAGGTTGAGAACCACGGAGCTGGTGTTCAACTGCTGACCGTGCGGTTTGCAGCCCAGCTCAGAAGCACTATCCACAGGGGCTCCAAAGAGAAAAGAGGGGAAAATAACACAGATCTGACTGGTCCCTGAGACTTTCTTCTGATGATTTTGTAAATTTTGGCCTGGTTAAACCTGATTTTTTTTCCCCTAAGATAAGTATGGAAATAGAGTAAAGGTGAACTGGAGAAGGGAGAGGTTGAAAATAGGCCACCAGTTGAAAAGTGACTGCCAAGCCGAGGGGGCTACATTCAAGTTTATATATGCATATATGTACTTGTGCTACATTAGGGAATGTTTCTATAGGAAAGAGGAGGATGGGAATAACTGACAAATAAGGGGAAAATATGAACTAAGGAATGCATTAACTCAAAATCATGAAATTCTGGTATTCAACAGCAGAGGGGAAACAACCAAGCACATTTTTAATTTTTCTGTGTTTAAGTGATGACAGGAGTCCGAGGAGCCAAGAGGTTACATGCTGGGCTGCAATCTGAAAGGTCAGGAGTTCAAAACCACCAGCTGTCCCACAGAAGGAAGATGGGGTCTACTACTCCTGTGAACAGTTAGTTTCGGAAACTCAGGGGCAGTTAGTTCCACCCCGTCCTCCCGGGTCACTGTGAGTCGGCACTGCCTCAATGGCAGTGATATTTTTCAGTGGTGACAGTTGAGGTGAGGACCAAAGAAGGGAGCTGATGTTTTGACTCCAAATGTGAACTGAGCCATTAAGCAATAAATGGTCCCAACTATCTGAGGGGTGGGCACCAGGGAAAGAAGAAGGCAAGCAGCACAGATGTACTTGAAGGAGAGGGGGCAGTGGAGCCCAGGCCAGAGGAGGCAGGGCCAGGAAGACGTATAGTGGTAAAACAGGGAGAAGCCAAATTGCAAAAGAAAAAAACCCATCAGTCAGAAGAGTTGATGCTTTATTATGTAGGTAATACGATGGCAACCGTTTTTGACAGTACCCAGGGTAAGTTGGAGACAGTATGGAGAAGCAAGATTGAAGGCAGAGAAGTCAACCAGCTGAAAAGCACAACCACAGAAATTGGCTGCAGAAATGAAAGGGGAAGATGGAATTGAAGATTTCTGAGATAAAACAGACGGGATTTAGGACCTAACTAGGCATGCAGATGTAAAGTGGGGGTTAAATGACTTTAAAGGTTAAAGCATAAAGCCACTGTGAAGATGTTTTGAGAGGAAGAAACTCATTTGGAACCTAATTATCACTAGAATTACCTTGAGCACAAGACAAAAATCGGTCAGACTGACAGAAATGCCAAGATAAACACAGAGTGCTCTGGGGCAGTGGGATGTGTGGTCATCCACCTGCAGCTGTTTCAGCCCTGTGCTGAAGAAAAAGGGGCAGGAGGACTACACTTTAGAAAACAGTGGGGGAACCAAAGGTAAAGACACAACAGACAGCAAAAGAGACACAAAACAACCTCTTAATGAAGAACAAAATGCAGAGGGAATACATGGGAAGCCCACGAAAATCACAACAGGAAGTTATACATACAGCTAATAGAGCCCTGGCAGCACAATCGGTCATGCGTTGGTCTGCGACTCACCAAGTCAACAGTTCACCACGACCAGAAAAATGAAAGTCTGCTGCAGGGCGGCTTTACAACCTCTAACGTTGTAGGGAGCAGTTAGTTCTCCTCTGCCCTACGGGGTCACCAAGAATCAAAACTGAGTCGATGACAGGAGGTTTAGTGTGGGTTGATAAAAGTACTTAATAAAAGTACATACAACTTTTGGGTTTATTTCTCCAAATACCCTTTAACTAAAACAAGTATAAATAACTAAGGGCAGTTTCAATTCTGAAAACAGAAAAAAAATAGCAGATGAAAAACTGAAGAACTTAACTTTTTACACCATAAAGTCTAATCATTGAGAACAGCGGTTCTCAACCTTCCTAATGCCACGGCCCTTTAATACAGTTCTTTGTGTTGTGATGACCTGCGACCATAAAATTATTTTTGTTGCTACTTCACAACTGTAATTTTGCTACTGTTATGAATCAGGTGACCCCCTACTCAAAAAAGAGTTATTTGACCCCCAGGGGTCCCAAGACCCACAGGTTGAGAACCGCTGATTTAGAAGGAAGAAATTTTAGAAAGAAGCCAAGTGAACTGCCAAGAATCAAGTGACTCAGGAGCTGGCAAAGTAAGCATAGTGAAAAAGCAATATTGAAACGGAGGCAAATATGGTGGAGAAAAGCATTAAGAACAACTAGTATACAGGCCATAAATAAGTAACACTCACTATGCTGTAACTTGAGGGGAGCAGAATTGTAATTGGGTACAGGCAGAAATGGAAAACATTAACAACGGTGATTACTTACAAATTGAGAATTAACTAGTTGTGCGCAGGAAAGGTTAAAAGTTCAAGAGAGAAGGACCATGTGGTATTACCAAAAAAAACCCATTTCACTGCCATCAAGTCAGTTCTGACCCATTGCAACCCCACAGGGGAGGGTAGCAATGTCTTGTGGGATTCTAAGACCACAACGTACAGTGGACTGCACGTTGGGCTGCTAACCACAAGGTCAACGGTTTGAGACTACCAGCAACTCCTCGGGTGAAAGACTGATGATGCTTCCTACTCCAGGAAATAGTTCCATGTGGTTATTAGTGACTTCATAAAGTATGAACTGTTGAGATGGGTAACGATGGGTAAAATGAAAAAAGATGAAAAACTGCCAATGATGTGTCGGAGATAACAATGAAGTTAAACAGCTGGTCCATCGGGTGTGATGGAATGTAAATACCCACAGGCTTGTGAATCACCATCTCAGCCGAGAGCAGTTAAGACTTACAGTAGTTCCTCATGGTGACATCTGTTAATAACATGGACATATATGGTGGTATCCGACTCTCAGTGGCCCTGAAAGGCAGGACAGAACTGGCCCTGTGGGTTTCCAAGACTGTAGATCTTTATGGGAGTAGAAAGTCTCATCCCCCCGCCCCCGCCCCGCACTCAGAACAACTGGTGGCTTCAAACTGCCGACCAGGTGCTTAATGGTCTAATGTGATAGCCACTACACCAGTGGTTCTCAACCTTCCTAATGCCACAATCCTTTAATACAGTTCTTCCCAATTATTTTCATTGCTACTTTATAACTGTCATTTTGCTACTGTTATGAGTCAAAGGAACCCTGTGAAAGGGTCGTTCCACCCTCAAAGGGGCCGCGACTCACAGGTTGAGAACCACTGCACTATTTCTCTAGGAGTGGGAATGGAATTCATGCAGTAAGATTTTAGGCTGTTTATATTATGGTAAGAGAAAGCACAGTGGGTTACACGGTGGGCTGCTAACGACAAGGTCAACAGTTAGAACTCACAGGCCACCCCTTGGGGACAAAGATGAGGCTTTCTGTTTCCGTTAAGATTTCTAGCCTCGGGCTGAGCCCCGGTGGCATATGTGGTTGAGTGCGGAACTGCAGCCCGCAGGCTTGGCAGTTCAAATCCAGCGGCGGCTGGGTAGCGCCCACGACCACCAGAGGCAGTGATGCCCACAAAAAAAAAAAAAAAAAAAAAAGATTTCTAGCCTCTGAAACCCACAGGAGCACAGTTGTACTGTGTTCTATAAGATCCGGGTGCCTATGAGCAGAATGGACTTCATGGCAGTGCGCTTGGATTGTGTTAGCATTGCCTAATTAGTAATTAGTTTGAACCCATCAGTCACTGCAAAGGAGAATGATGAGTCTGGTCTGTTCCTGTAAAGATTTAAACTTTAAACACTAAGAAACTCAAAGGGGTAGTTCTACTTTGTCCTACAGGGTCACATGATGAATCAAAACTGACTCCAGCGTAGTGGATTGGTTTATGTATAGGCGGTTGATGCAGAGTGGAGGCTAGCAGGCCCCTCGAAGTCTGTGAATGACATGCCAACCTAGTCTTTCTGGCCTGAAATGACTCTGAACTGGTTGGTCACTATGCCCTGCAACTGCTCATCTGAAAACAAGAGAGGGCTTCAAAAAGTTTATGGAAAAGTGGAATTAAAAAATGAAATTTTCCAAAGAGCTTTTGACAATAACCTCATACATCCTTTCTAGTCTGTCAGGAATTTAGCAGCCATTTAATCTCTCTGCACTTCATTAAATAACAAAAGGAAGAGAACAAGGAAACTATGGGGAACTGAAGAAATCTGAAGGTTCACAATCCTGAATGCACATCAGAAACATGGGCGCTATAAACAAACAAACAAAACCTCCACAAAACTACATATGCACCAACCCCAAATCCAGTACACTTTGATTGTTTGCTCTGGGACAGAGTCCAGACATCAGTATTTTTAAAAAGCTCCTCAGGAAATTCTTTCGTGCGGCCAAGGTTAAAACCATTACTTGTTATTTCTAAAGGTCATATCCCTTTGTCCTAGGATTCAAACCATGCAGGAGGCTTCACACTTCTCAATCTCAGAAGCTACAATTCAGCCACAGTAATCACAACAGTGCTATTGGAGGACAATGACAAACAGACTGACCACTGGAACAGAACTGAGCACCCAGAAGTATATGTATTGAGTTACAGACTGGAAGCTGAGCTACCAACGGGTCAAAAGAGGCTGGCAAAATTAGATCTTTATTTGAAGAAAAATAAAAGCAGGATCTGTACCTTACATCACACACAAAAAATAACTGAAAATGGAGTCAAAGACTTAAATGTTCGGCCCAGTGTTCCTGGGAGACAACATAGGGAGCTAAAGCTGGAAGGCAGGGAGTGTCACAATTTATGGCACAGATATATCATTAAACATAACCAAAATATGCAAACAGTATAAGATAAACTAGATAACTGGGACCCCTAAAAAATTATTTATGTTTATTGAAAAACTTAAGATGAAACGAGAACCTGCATACTCAAAAAAATTGCAACAAACCTGGTAAGGGTCTAATCTCTAAAACATACAGAAAATATCAACAGCTTAACAAGAAAAATACAAACATTTCGACTGAAAACAAAAAAAAAGGGGTGGTGGACTTGATAAGAATAAACATTTTACCAAAGACACTCAAATGGCTAACAAACACATGAAGAGATGCTCATAATGAGTAGCCACTGTACAGATGTGAATCCAAAACTTCTATGAGACACCACCACACCCAGGCAAAATTGGCATTGACCGAAAAAGAATCCAGAAGACAACAAATGCTGTCAATGATGCTAAGAGGGTGGAACGCTCCACTGGTGGGGTTGTAAAATGAACCACCATGTAAAATGGCAAAGTACTTCCTTAAAAAGTTAGAAATAGAACTATCTTCTGATCCAGTAATCCCCTTCTACATAAACATCCTACAGAAGTTCAGAGCAACAGCATGAATGGTCATATGCACGCTCACAGCAGCACTGCTCACAGTAGGAAATAGGAACAGGTAGAAACTGTCAGTGTCCATCGACGAATGAATGGATAAACAAAATGCGGTACGTAGATACAATGAACTACAACACAAGGATAAAAGTAATGATGAGCCCAAAAAATATCTTATAGCATGAATGAATTTGTAGGACATTATGCTGTCAGAATAAGTCAATCACAAAATGACAAATATATCACTACTTGTAAATAAAAATTCAAGAGTAGGTCTACGCACAGAAAGCACTGGAAGGTTATCAGAGATATGAGGGAAAAGAAAGTGAGAATAACTTACTAGACAGTAGAAACATGGTAACTCTGGTAAATGAAGAGCAATACACAATACAGAGGATGTCAACACAAGGTGACCAAAGTAAATGACAACACAAAAGGCTGTGTGATAATGAAGGAAAACTACCATAAATACTCTGGTAGCATATGGGGTAAACATTGAGCTGCTAACCACAAGGTTGGCAGTTCAAATCCACCAGCTGCTCCAGAGAAAATCAAAAGGGGCAGTTCTACTCTATCTCATAAGCGTTACAAAGAGTCAATTTGTTTGTTTGCTTGTGGCAAATACTACAGCAAATACAATTCCACAAAAACAGCAGCACTAACTTAAAATGTGTATGAGTGAAACAAAGGTAAATGTGATAGAGGGGAGGGAGGGTGCACGGGAGGTGTGTGTGTGTGCGCGTAATAACAAGTATGGCTTCTAGGATGCCAGTTCATACGTGCACAGGCTTATTCAGAGGCTTATTCAGAACAAAATGCACGTAAACGTGCTGTCGTCTGCAAAGGAACCCTCAGAGCGTACTGGATGACACCTTGGCTCAAAACCACAGCTGATCCATGGCAGAAAGAGGAAGCTTTCTACTCCCATAAACGTTTTGTTTTGTTTTGTTTTGGGGGGGGGGAGCATCACTGCTCTCTGGTGGTGGGAGTAGGAGGCCCAGCCCCACTGCTGGAATTGAACCTCCATCCCAGTGGGCCGCAGTCCCGCTCACAACCACTACGCCACCGGGGCTCAGTCCCTCCCATGAACATTTACAGCCTCCAAAACCCACAGGGACAGTTCTGCTCTGTGCTATCAGATCACTCTGAGTGTAAACTGCCTTGATGGCAGGGAGGTGAAGACCATCAGTGGATGGCTGCAGTCAAGTTCTCTCTATAAGACAGCTGTCTTAGTCTCTGTATGCCATTAACACAAAAACAACAAAAAAGGCCAAATCCAAACAATGGTTTCTATAGAAAGCTGTGGGTTAGTGAATTCAAGAACGAGAGGTCAGTTCAGAAGGTCACAGTAACAGTTTTTTTGCGAGATTCCATAGGTTTTCTTGATAGATTTTCTTCAAGGACACTGAGCAGTCACGGAAGCTTATTAGGAAGTTTAAAAAAAAAACAAACTACATTAGTGATAAAAAAAAAAAAGGCCAAAAATAGTTGCACCAAGGCATTTTTTCCATCACAACAATGATGCACTTATTTTTGAAAGTTAACAAGGGCTGCCCTATAAGAATGGGGAATCTTACCCATCAACTCAGAGCTCTAATATTTTCCTTTTGGCTTCTTTTTGTTCCTAAAAGTCAAAGAACTTTTAAAGGAACTTGACTTAAATCCCTCAAAGATGCCAAACTCATGGAAATTGAAGAGCACAGAATTATTTAGGGAAGAGTCAGAGAAATGGAAACACTACTTTCAAAAATATATAGAAAGTGATGGAAGACATATTAAAAAAAGAGTAGCCTCACAATTATTTCCCTGTTTTCAAACAGACTTTTTTAAAAAATTTTCTTGTTTTATTTTAATTTTTTTTTGTGGGCATCACTGCCTCTGCTGGTCGTGGGTGCTACTCAGCTGCCGCTGGATTTGAACCGCCAAGCCCGCGGCCTGCAGTTCCACACTCAACCACTTACGCCACC
>PVJH01026336.1:0-30219 GCA_004026705.1 Nesogale talazaci | reverse complement strand
TTGAGAGCCACCGCTGGATTTGAACTGCCAAGCCCACAGGCCAGCTTTGCTTTCTTTAAAGAAAATTTTGTGTGTGTGTGTGTGTCATCACTGCCCTGGTGGGAGTAGGAAGCCTAGCCTTGCTCCTGGATTTGAATTGTCAAACCTGTGGGCCGCAGTCCTGCATACAACCACTAGGCCACCAAAGCTCAGCTTAAGGAAAGATTTGTTTAAACTTTCATTTCCCTTAATTCTTTTTCAACAAAATTGATAAATCAAATCCTGACAATTCTTACTGTCTAAGCAGATATATAAACCATTTGACTTGAAGAAATTCACAGGCACTCAACCAGTATTTCCTGGCTTGACAAAGCATCAGTTATCTGGTACTTAATATACGGATTCTACATTTGTACTTGGTACTGCCCTAAGTTCTGCAACAGAAGGTGACTCAACATTTAATTCACTGCCATCCAGTCAATTTTGACAATACAGGGAAGGGCAGAAGGAAACAAAATTTGCAACTAGTGAGTTGCTCTATGTATCACCAACACCCTCATCTTCAGATGTCTAACAAAGTACTTAGACATAACAGCAAAGAAAGGTTGTTCTCTTTTCTCTTCCATCTACCTCTTCTGTTGTTGTCTGGTGCCATCAAGGTTCTTCGACTCAGTAACAGTATGCACAACAGAACAAAACACTGTTGCAGACACTGTGTTTATTCGTCTTGTCCAGGGCTTTCCTCTTTTTTTTTTTTTTGCTGTCACTCTATCAATCATGATGTCTTTCTCCATGACCTGGTCTCTCCCAATAATATGTCTGAAATATGTAACATGAAGTATCACCATGCTTGTCTGTATGGCGCACTCTGGCTATATTTCTTCCAAGACAGACTTGTTTGTTCTTTTTTTTTGGGGGGGGGGAATTGAATGTCTTTATTAAACAAATGAGTGAATGGCAGCAATATCTTGGGGAGGGCTGGAGACCGAGGTAAAAGGTTAGAGTGTGATTGTTTATTTCATGGTCTCAAGGTGGCTGAAGAACTGTTCTAAGGTCCATTGACCAAGAGAAGGGCCCTACTAAAACAGGAAACACCAAATTTTTTGCCTTATAAAAGGTGGAGTCCAAAATACAAATTATCTTGGTAGTAAAATTGCATCATATATTTTGAAATCTGACTTTCCTAAGCGAGATTTTCCATTCACAGTTTGGAGCACAATTGTGAAAGGAGTAGGCTTGAAGGAGCACTACTGTTGAGAGAGGGGTACACTTTGCTGTTTCTGCAATGGTTCCATGCTTTTTCTAGGCTCCTTTTCTATGATGGATTATCTCCTATTGTTATTACATGTTTTTCAAATGAGTATAGGAATGTGGAGGATCAGAAAAGCAAGTCTTTAACCACCTTGGTGTTTAAGAAATCCTGTTTAGTAGCAGCTAGCCCAAATGACAACTTCCAAGGCTGGGAGTTTATTAGCAACCTCTTCTGTGCTGACTGGAACAGTGTCTTAGGGGTTTGAACACTCTCTGAGGTTGATTAAAATGGAGTGAAAAATTAGTCCTCCATTCCTCGCTTTTGCACTACTCTGAACCCACCCCTCTCCCAAATCGGGCTTACTTTCAGGAGTGACTAGGTGGGGGGCTTAGGGGGGAAGGAATCCCTGTGACCCTACACTCCATTGCCACTGCTTCAATGTTTACTGTGTGGCGTGAGGGCCTTTGAGATAAACAGAGAAAATAAATAGATGACTAAATACATACATGCATACATAAAATTCTGGAAGATTCATCAGCACCACCTCATCACAATGGAGGGGAGAGAGCAAGATTCAAATAGGAAAGGAGTGGGCCGGAAGGGGCAGGAGGGGAAGACAGTGACAAGGTGGGAAGACAGAGGAGTCTTGGTCTTAGGGCAAGTCCAACTCAAAGGAGTGGATCCTGGCAATGGGCGCTCTCCAGAAGTTGAAGGTGCTGTACTCAAGGAGGGTGTCGCCATCCGGGTTTTTCTCTCGCTCTGCTCTGGCCACTTGTCCAGTCACTTGGCCATCACTGGGGCTCTTGATCTTGTAGGTGGTCGTATCTGACAGACCCACGCCTTCCAGCTCCAGTTCTGGGATGGGCATCCTTCAGAAGAGAAAGGAGCTGTACTGCCGATTCACAGGCTCCCTCATAGCTGCCTGTTATCGATGAATCACTAGGAGGTTCCAGAGGTAGAGGGATTGCAGCTGGGGCTCCGGGGCCAGCTCTGGGCTGCAGGAAGAGGAGGTGTTGGGCTTTAATGGCTTTGTCTTCTCCCTCTCGCTCTTCAGTCGACTTATTTGTTCCTATGGCAGTCCATGTTACTTTCAATATTCTTCATCAGCAATCAATTCTTTAGTCTTTCTTATTCAATGTCTAACTTTCATATGCTTATAAGGCGATGAAAATATTATGCATGGGTCAGACACACCGTAGTCCTCAAATAACACCTTTGCTTTTCAGCACTTTAAAGAGGTTTTGTGCAGACATATTCCATGTGTCCTTGATCTCTGCTGCTTCCATAAACACTCATTATAGACTCACCAAACAAGACAAAATCTTGAAAACATTAATCTTTTCTCTGATTTTACATATTGGTCCAGTTGAAGATTTTTGCTTTCTTTACATTAGTTTTTTACATTAATTTGCAATCCTTGATCTTCATCAAAGTGCTTCAAGTTCTCCTCACTTTCAGTAAACAAGGCTGTGTCACCTGCATATTGCAGGCTTTTAATAAGCCTCCCTCCAATCCTCATCCCACATTCTTCTTCATATAATCCAGCCTCACTGAGTCATTTGCTTAGCATACATAGTAAGTACGGTGAAAGGATACAATTCTAATGTACACCTTTCCTGATTTTAAACCATGTAGCATTTCCTTCTGTTCACACACTGCCTCCCGTATGATCTGTATGAGCACAATTAATTGCTCTGGAATTCCCATTCTTTTCATAGTTTATCATGATCCACACCATCAAATGTCTTTACATAGTCAATTAAACAGAAGTAAGTATGATTTTTATGCCAACATGGCAGCTATGAGAAGTTATGGGTGGAGTTTAGCCCACCAATTGGTCACTACTAGATGACCTCTGTTGGAGGTACGACTCAGATAAACGGCCGGCCATGGCCATGGCGATGGCTATGGCTCGCTCACCCTCCTTCCTTCCTTCTCTCTCTGCTTTTATCTTCCTTCTGGCAAGCCACTCCGAGACCTGTTAGCCCTGTGATGTGGCCATGCCATTGGATCCACACAGCTTTGCACCACTGGCCTATGATCTTCCTGCATTCTGCATCTATGCATCTGGTTGTGTGAGTCTGAAGAGGGACTTATGAATAGTAACTAGTTTTGAACTTAGGAACTTGAGTTGGACTAGGCTGGGATGTTTTCCTGATAAACATATTTCTTCTGGATATGAGCATCACTGCATTTGTTTCTCTAGTCGACCCAGTCTAACACAACTTCTTTCTAGTATTCTCTTCTTTCAGTCAAGATTCGTCTGACATCAGCAATGACATGCCCTTGTTTTGAATCTGGCCTGAATCTCTGGCAGCTGATGAGCTTCAGCAAAATTTTACTTACCATACATGTGAAATCAATAATACTGTTCTATTGTTTGAGCTTTCTGTGGCGTCACTTTCCTTCAGAAAAGATACAAATATGGGTTCCTTCCAGTCAGTAGTTAGCCAAGTGGCTGTCTTCCACACTTCCTGGCTAAAAAGAGTGAGAGCTTTTCAGTGCTACATCAGTTTGTTAGAACAGTTCAGTTGGTATTCCCTCACTTCCTGGAGTCATGCTTTTGATTAATGCTTTCAGAGCGGCTTGAACTTCTTCCACTGAGTTTTGCTCATAGTCTACCTCCTATAATGGCAGAATGTCAATCAGTTCTTTTTGGTACAGAAACTATGTATTCTTTTCATCTTCTTTGATGATTCCTGTATCAGTCAATGTTTTGTCCATAGAATCTTTCAATATTGTAACTTGAAATTTGTCTTGAATTCTTTCAGCTTAAGAAACGCTAAGTATGTTCTTCCTTTTTGGATTTCTTAACTCTAGGTCTTTGTGTATTTCATTTCAATATTTTGTCTCTCAAGCTGCCACTTGAAATGTTCTGTTCAGTTCTTTGACTTCACCATTTCTCCCATTTGGTTTAACTATTTTATAATTAAGAGTAAGTGTCAGTCTGTTCTGTCATTCACTTTGATCTTTTATTTCTTTCCTATCTTTTCAGTACAGTGACCTTTTGCTTCATTCGTGAATAATATTCTTGGTGTTCTCCCAGAGCTCATCGGGTATTCAATCTTTAGTAGTCAATGCAATAAAATCTGTCATTCATATGTTCTGAAAATTCAGGCGAGTTAGGCTCAAGGTCCTATTTCAGCTCATTTGGACTAGTTTTATTTTTCTTCAGCTTCCTCGTACACTTACACATCAGCAACTTGTGCTCTGCTTCACAGTCCGCCCTCGGCCTGGTTTACTGCTGATCCTGAGCACCTCCACCATCTCTTCCCACAGATGTAGTTCATCTAATGTCTGTCTATTCCACCTGCTCAGTGGCCTTTTGTGTTGCTGCTAAAAGGGTTTTGACATGAATACGTCTATTGGTCTTACAAAATTCTATCCCCTCCACCCTATTTTCCAACTATATTCCATCTTTTTTGTTTCCAGCTTTTGTAGTCCAACTGCCAATAATTATCAATGCATTTGTTTCATAGTTTACTGCATTTTAATAGCAAACACATAAAAAAGTACATGAGACAGACATCAAAAAGCATGTACTTGCACATAGGCCAACTTAGTTAGAAAAGTATAGTAAGCAGTTGGAATCTAATATGTGATAAAAATGCAACTAACACCATTCACTTGGCATCGATAAGAAATTAAAATCCAAAAGCTGGTATTGTCCAGAAAAACTTACCTGATTTATTTATACTTGTTATAAAGCTCATCTGCTGAAATGTGTTCAGGAGACATTTTAAGTTGCATTAATGTTTTACGTGCCTACATTTATATTTTTAAAAAATCACATACAAATGAAAATGAAAAAAAATGTCAATATCTGATTTCGGTCCCCTATTTTTCTATTCACGATCATATACTTAGGTAACTTTTAACTCCTCGGGGGATGGGGGTGGGAGGAGATCTAACTACCAATAACAGGGAGGTGTTTTTTGTTTTGTTTTGTTTTGTTTTAAAGAGTATGTGGCATGCTAGCTTGATGTCTTTTGACATAATTGTTATATATTTAGCAGGGATAGCATACAAGTTGGAATCTTCCAAAAGGCCTACCAGATAAGCCTCATTTGCCTCCTGCACAGCACCAATAGCTTCACTCTGGAAACACAGGTCTGTTTGAAGTCCTGAGCAATTTCTCACACCAGACGTTGGTATGGAAGTTTGCAGATCAGAAGTTCAGTAGACTTCTGTTAATGTCTAATTTCACCAGTGCCACGGTACCAGGACTGTAACAATGAGGCTTCTTCACCCTTCCAGTAGAGGGCACACTCTTGAGAATGGCTACTGTAGCCAGCTGTTTCAGGAATGCTTTACCACAGGTTGATTTGCAGGTAGTCTGCTTTATACAAGCCATGGTAGAGATAGCTTCTCATTCACCCACCTTCTCTGGCAGCTGGAGCTTGGTTAGCTACAGGCAATCTGGCAGTACAAAGTGACAGCGTGGCAGGGACTGTATCCGCACCTGAAATATTTTATCAATGTATTTTGATAGCAAGTTTGATCAATTTCAGACTGAAGATAATGGTAGAATTCTTTAATTTCTTCATCCCTAGCTTCAGTGGCTGGTGCATAAATCTGAGCAATTGTATTCATCAGATTTCCTTGAAGATCGATAAGAAAGAATCTGATCAGAGATAGCATTGAACTTTATGTTTGACCTTGAAACGTCATCTGACAATGAACACAATGCTATTTCTCCTGATTGGGTCATTCCATAGTAAAGCATGATTTTCAGATTGAAAATGGTCAATACCTGTTCATTTCAACTCGTTAATGCCTAGAATACCGATCTTTATGAACGGTTTTATTGACAGATCTCAATTTTCCTAAATTCATGACTGCTCCTTTCCAATGTCCAATTATTAGATGTTTGCAGCTCTTTCTTCTCATTTTGAGTCATGCTCCATCAGCAAATGAAGGTACTGAGGATTTTAGTTCCACAGGCTTTACCTGATTCGTGTCCTTATGGTCAACTCTACTTTGAGAAAGCAGCTCTTTCTCAGTTATAGTTTGAGTGCCTTCTAACTTGTGGGGCTCATCTTCTGGCACTATCTCTGGCAATGTTCTGCTTAATTTATCAAATGTATTTATTTATGAATTTATTTGAGACTTTCAGTATTTAGCAATGAATGTTTCAATACTATACATAGGGTATGAAATGGGTAATACTGAAGTGGTCGACCTATTCTTTCTTCATTTTCTGTTCTTAGAAGCTCTGCAGAAACCTGTTTCCTTTGGGTGACCCTGCTGGTATTTGAAACAGCTTCCTGCATCACAGCAACAGGTAAGTCACTGCAATATGACAAACTAACAAACAAAATCAAAGAACATAAAAATACAGAGCAAATTCTATATATGAGGATGGAAAGCACGTGGAAAGGTGGTTATGGAAGATAGAAGTAGGCAGGGTCTAAGTTCTATCCCCTTGAATCTGAAGCAGTCCTGACCGATGGAGTGCAGACGCAAACTTCAAAAGGACTGACGACTTCTATCTTGGTTTTTTGAAGGCCTATTCCTCCGTGATAAGAAGTTCAACTACCTTGTTTGCGAGACCTTAAGAAAATGACAACATAAAAAGAAAGAGAGGGCACAGCTGAGTTCAGTCATCCAGACATTCCCAGCAAAGTGCAAGTTTGGAAAGCAAAGCCATCTTGCACCCTCCACACAAGTCCAGTAACTTGCTAAATAAATGCTACGCAGTGATGCCAGCAACAACCATGTGGAGCAGGGGAATTACCCGGCAGAGTCTGCCCAAGTACCACAAATCTGTAATATGAAGTAAATGGCAACGGCGCCTCACTAGCAACACGGAAACAAAAGGAGAGCAGAGAATTTGAAATGTCTTCAAATTCTGGCCAGAAAAAAAATTAATTTGAATCCTACATTGAATGGCTTACAAAGTCACATGAAAGAACATTCTAAATATCAAATCTATTTCTTAACCATTTTATTGGGGGCTAGTACAACTCACCACAATCCATACATCCATTATGTCAAGCACATTGGTACATTTGTTGCCATCAACATTCTCAAAACATTTTCTTTCTACTTGAGCCCAAGTAGCTGATACCAAGTATCACCCTCTCATTTCTAAATATCAAATCTTTCATTTGCCAAGCAACAAGTTGTTTCATGATATGCTTCACCACAAGTGGAGAACAAACCAACAACAACAAAAAAGGCATAGAATTCAGATAACCAAAGCTCCAGCACAAGAATGATATAAATGAAATGTCTAGATCACAGTGGTTCTCGACCCCTTTGGGGGGTAAATGAACCTTTCACAGGGGCCATCCAATTCCTAACAGTAACAAAATGACAGTTGTGAAGTAGCAACACAAATAGCTTTATGTTTGGGGCATCACCACAACATGAGGTACTGTATTAAAGGGTCACGGCATTAGGAAGGTTGAAAACCACTGGTCTAGGATGAGGGTGAAGAGCAACAACACAAAAGCTAGCCAAAGAAGTCCTCAATCCTGAGCACAGCAGCAGGACATCGACTTCAGGAAGAATCTCTGTGTGGGGGTGGGGTACCTGATAAACTAAGGGGCTTAACCCTGTAGAAAATTATATCTCAGACCATCAAAGAGTACAATAAAATTAGATAAAATTAAAAAAAAATAAATTAAACAGAAAGTTTTAAATAAGGCATAATTAGCCCTGGGAGTAGGGATTGTGCAAGAAAAAGATGGGGAATAGATAATCATAACACACTATCTCTTTAAAGCTATGGACCTAAAAAAAAAGCTATGGACAATTTTATTTACACTTTTATAACAATGTTAATCCTGAATATAGATTTAACTGTGATCTCCTTCCCTCACAGGGAAGATGATAAAAGGGAAACTTCCTTCTACAACAGTCAGTTGTTCTTTTTGAGTCCTATAGAGTCCATTTTTTATACTGATTGACCCCATGTGACACAGTAGTACAGTCCTATACAGTTTTCTAGGCACTATCATCAGTAGATAACATAAAAAAATTACTGAAATCAAGAAAAAAAAACAACCACAGTATAAGCATTATTTAGAAACATGGAGTCAAATCCAGAAGAAACTTAAATGTGGTTGTTTCAAATTAGCAAGATGCTGGGCTGAGCCCCAGGGGCGTCGTGGTTGTGCGCGAGACTGCGGCCCACTGGGACGGAGGTTCAATTCTAGCAGTGGGGCTGGGCCTCCTACTCCCACCACCGGAGAGCGGTGATGCCCCAAAAAACAAATTAGCAAGATGCCAGGTCGGTTCTTTATAGGTTCTATTCTGTTCTCAAGAGAGTGGTCAATCAATGAAGACAGATACCTTGGTAACTCACAAATTATTTGGCCTTTCTTGGCTTCATGTTTTCAACTCCAAGTTCTCTTCTCACCCTTACAACTGATAAAGCTAATACTCTTCACAACTTCTTCAACTGTGACACTACAAGTCCCTTGACTACTTGCCTTATTTCACACCACTCCCTCTTATGCTGCCTCGACTTCATGTATATTTGCTATACTGCTCTCTACTTGTGGCTGCCTAGAATAAGTTCTCCTTCCCCATCTAGTCACTTTCCCTAAGATTTGCCCCCTTTCAATGGACTGGGCTTCCACCAGATCCCAAGCTGGCTCCTAGCACTGTAATATTCTAATGTATTCATCTCCCTCACCACTAGATGGTAAACTCATTAAGGAAAGAGAACACCATTATACTGTCCGTTTGGCACGAATAAAAAACCAAACTCACTGCTATAGAGTTGATATCAACTCAGAGTAATCCCATAAAGCAAAGTAGAACTACCCCTACGAGTTTCTGAGGCTGTAATGCTTTAGGGGCTGGGAGAGGGAGTAGAACGTTTCATCTTTCTCCCTTGCACAGAATAGAATCTCAAAAAATGTTTATTGATTTACTTAGTCCATTAACCTCACAACAACAACATCAAACAAAGTGAAAAAGAAAAATGGGTAAAAGAGGGTCCATTTAGACACAGTCCCTCATAGAAGGGCCACACTGAAGGGATGAAATATCCAGGGTGCAGTATAGCACTGATGAAACACATAAATATCCTCTAGTTCTTTATCATTTCCTCCCCCAACTATTATGGTCTTGGTTTTACCCAATTATTATTATTAGACCCATGTATATTCACTTGCATAATTATGATCGTTCGATGCATGAAATCCAAGGTAGATCAATCCTCAGAGACAGTAACAGGAGTAATGACTCCCTGAAGGTACAGAAGTAAGAGGGAAAGAAAGGGTAGGGGGGACTGACAGCAATGATGACTATATAGCCTCAATCGAGAGCAATGAATGACAGGATTGTCGGTGAACAAATACAATGGATGGTGTAATAATAATAATATGACAAAAATAATCTATAATATAACAAAGGGTTCCTGGGAGGGAGGGTGGGAAGGGAGGAGATAATGAGGAGCTGATGATATCAGAGTTCAAGAAGAAAAACAATGTTTAGAAATTGATAGTAGGAGAAATTATACAATTATGTCTGATCTAATTGAATTATGGGTTGTTAAAGGGTAGAGGTTCACTTACAGGTAGGCATCTCCATTTAAACAGAAATACAAAGAGGCTTAGGGAAGGATTCCTAAGAGAGGTATTACTATTGTTTGAAAGGCGTTTTTTAAAATGGATACAGCTGACAAGATATTCTTAAGTACTTATTCATCTGTTCAGCAAATATTTTAACACCTCTCTCATGCCAGGTAACCATAGTTTTGGATGCTGGTGGGTGGTACTACAATGTACTTACAGTCTGCCAGAGACTGAATCACAGCAGAAATAAAAACCTGGATGTAAGAACGTGTAGAGGAGACTCCAAAAGGGCAGGAGCCCTGGTTGGCAGATGTCAAGACTGAAACACAGGCATTATGTGAGATGTACCTGTCCTGGCAAGCAGAGCTGAGCTTGCAATGTGCCTCACACTCCACGAAGTAGAGTGACATAATCACAAAATGTTCAGGCGAGTTTAACACGGGGTCACATGCTGGATTGGGGACAATGAGGTACGGAAAGTTCCAAAGTTATTTCATTAAAAAAAGTATGGGAAAACTGTGAAAGTCAAAAATCTGTGCAAGGTGGAAATCTGTCAGAGAGGGAAAGCTCCAGTATTCTCCACTGGAAAAGAGTGAGGCTTCATCTTACACATTTTGGACATGTTGTCAGGAGAAGCCAGTCTCTGGTGAAGTACATCATTCTCGATAAAGTGGAGGGGTAGTAAAAAAGAGGAAGCTTGCCAATGAGGTCAACCGCTATCATCGCTGTAACAGTGGGCTCAGGTACGGGAACAAGTGGAAGGCTAGCACAGGACTGGGCAGTATTTTGTTCTGTTGAGCACAGGATTGCTGTGGGTTGGAACCCACTTGGTGGCACCGAACAAGAACAACAATAAAAAGTGATAGAAAAGGAGTACGCCTGTCTCTGGTTGGAGGCAGAAATCTTACAAGACCCAGAAAAACAGGGCAGTCCCTTGATTTTATAAGGTCTCCCTGTATACCGTGGCTCTGAACCTTCTTAATGCCACGACCCTTGAATACAGTTCCTCGTGTTGTGGTGACCCCCCAACCCCAAAATTATTTTCATTCCTACTTCATAAATATAATTTTGCTACTGTTATGAATCAGGCAACCCTGTGAAAGGGTCATACGACCCAGAGGTTGAGAACTGCTGCTGTTTAAGGTCCTAAATTAAGGTATTAGCTATAAGTTAGAAAGAAGGAAGTGTCACCCCAACCTAGAATAGTACTGGGAGAAGGCAGGCGTTTGAATCTTTGCTACACTAACAATGAACACAGGATATATTTAGGTTTTGTTGCAGGGGATGAAGAAGAGAGAAGTTATCAAAAATGACTCCAAAACTCTAAGCCAGAATCACCGTGAGATGGAGATTCTGCCATTATACCACAAAAGGAAAGTGGAGAAGTAAGTAATTTTTTTCCCAAGGGAATGGTAAATTTCCCTTTGGTTCCCAGGTACAGGAAGCAAAATTCAAAGAATGTTATCTGAGTTTCTATTAGGTGCATACTACACTTGATCTTACCCCATAGGGAAGCTCAAGGAAGTAGCAGTTAAGAGAAATTTGAATACTGAAATTCAATATTTAAATATTGAAAGTACCAGAGACAGTGAGAAGAACAAACAAAACTGCTTCAGAAGAAGTACAGTGAGAATACCCCTCAGAGGCAAAGCTGGCAAGATGTACTTGGAACATGTTAGGAGAGGCCATTCTCTGCTTGGAAAAGCAGAAGGGCAGTGAAAAGATAGATTGACAAAGGGCTGCGACAATGGGCAGAAACATAAGAAAATCCGTGAGGCACAGGACCAGGTGGTGTTTTGTTCCGCTATACATAGCATCACTATGAGTCAAAAACAACTTGATAGTTTTTATAGTTAATAGCAATATTTATGTGCATGATAAAGGAAACATGGCAATGGGGACAGAATAAGGAAAACTAAAGAAAAGAAAGAATTTAAAAACATATAGGATATCAGCAACAACAAAAACCCAAGCAGGGAAAAACGTGAAAGAGGTACAAATACGGCAATAAGGAAATGATAAATTGCTGTCAAATATGACAGTTAATAACTGGGAATTCCTAGTCTCAGGTTGACCACTCAGAATCTTTGACCATCCTCCTGACTCCTAAAATTATCATATACAGCTGAGTATCTAATGACCTATCAGCACTTTCTACTCACACTATTTTTTTAAAAAAAAGCTCAATAAAGCTGTAACTTTATAATGCTGAGGGGCAACCAGCTGTCCCCTAAGTTAAAGACACAAGTAAGCTCAAGGGCTTATGTAAAGGGACATGAACTCACCAGCTGAAAGCAGCAAAGAGAAATGAAAGCAGAATTAGAATAAAACATGATCTTATTCCAAGTCTCAACCCCTTTTCTACTGACTGCCTCTCTACTCCACACCCCACAAGGCCTAGCCAGACAGTCACAGCTTATAGCACAACCTAATTGGGCTAGGGACACATAGGCTATTTCCTTGAACTTGGAGCAGTGCACATTGCCTTTCAGTTTGATTCCAGCTATGAATACCTTCTAGTGTAAGCCAATGTAAATTCATTCACCCAAAATATGTACAATGGAAATGTTAAAATGTTGTGAAAAATGGTATTAAAAGATAATGAATGAGTAAACAAGCGGCCATCCAGTTTGGAAGCAACAAAGCCCACATGGAAGAAACACATCAGCCTGTGACCACGAGGTGTCCAAGGGATCCGGTATCAGGCATCAAAGAATTAAAGATTATATCATAAATGAAGGGGGAGTACAGACTGGAGACCCAAAGTCCATCAAGAGGTGATGCAACATCCTCTCACAGAGGGGTTGCCAGGAGGAGATGAGCCAGTCAACTTACAGTGTAGTAACAATGAAATATGCAACTTTCCTCTAGTTCTCAAAAGCTTGCTTCCACCCACTATCATGCTCCCAATTCTACCTGACAAATCCAGCTAGACCAGGAGATGTACACTGGAGTTGGAAACATGGGGAATTTAAGATCGATGATCCCTCAGGAATAGTCATAGGGGTGGTGATCCTGGGAGGGTGGAGGGATGGTGGAACAGAAAGGAGGAACCAATTTCAGGGTTCTACATATAACCTCCTCTCTGGGGTACGGACAACAGGAAAGTGAGTGAAGGGACACATTGGATAGTAGGGTATGAAAAAGTAATAAAAATTTGTACATAATTAAGGGTTCATGGGGGTGGAGGGAAATATGGGGAGCTGGTACTGAGGGTCTAAGTGGAGGGAGGATGTTTTGCGAGTGATGATGGCAACAAGTGTGCAAATGTGACCTGCGTACAATTGATGTATGTATAGATGTTGATGGGAGTTGTATGAGCCCTCAATAAAATAATTTATTTATTTTTTTAAAAAAGGAGGGGAAAGAGGAGCTTATACCAAGGGCTCAAGCAGTAGAAAATATTTGGAAATGAGTATGGCAACATGTGTATAAATATGCTTGTTACAAATGATGTATTGAATGTTATAAGAGCTGTAAGAGCCCCCAATAAAATCATTGGAAAAAAAAGATAATTAAGAAAAAGATAATGAATTTTGACTAGAGATGTGTATAGTTTTGTCCTCAGACAAGGTGCATTAGAAAGTGAATTAATGCAGCTATAGTTAGGCTAAATATTAACATCTTCTTACATTTCCCTTTGGACCCATTTTTAATGTTCTAGCTTTTATTATTTTCTTGATTTCTTTTGGATTGAGGTTTTTCGGTGTTTTATTTTTTGGTATGATTTTCTTTATAAGAAATCCAGGATAGGTAAATCCATAAAGAGAGCAACTAGAATAATCGTTTCTTAAGGTTATGGCAGGGGAGGTTGGGGGAAAATGGGAAGTCAATAATAAGGATTCCAAAATGAAAATTTTCTAAACAATTGTGGTGATGATTGCACAACTCTTTTTGTATATTCAGACTGGTGAATTCTGTGGTATGTGAATTGTGTATAAATGAAACTTTTTGAAAAAATAATCTTCTTTCACTTAACTTTTTGAACATCCCTCATAAAGGGATTAGACATTGCTCTCAGCACTGGGAGTACAAAATCTAAAAGACAGCTGAGCCCAGGTGGTGTAGTGGTTGAGTGCGGGACTGCAGCCCACTGGCTTGGCGGTTCAAATCCAGCAGCAGCACGGCTGGGCCTCCTACTCCCACCAGAGGGCAGTGATGCCAAAAAAAAAACAAAAACTAAAAGACATCCCTGCTTTTGTGGTGCTTACATTCTACTAAGAGAGAAAGATAAAATACAAGTAGATAAATACATACCAAATAAAATAACTACAGGCAACTGTTGTTTTATGTGCACAGGGCAAGTTGCTATTTTGGAGTAAATGGTTCAGAAAGAGCTCATTGAAAAAATGGTATCTGGTGCTCGCCTTGGCAGCACATACACTAAAATTGGGGGAAAAAATGGTATCTGAGGTGAAAGCACTAACAGCCAACACTTGATCAGCACTTTGGATGAGTGATGCACTTTGTGTCTATAAACTCCATCTTTATAAAACAAAGAGGTATTATACTATCCACCATTCTTTACAGTTGTGGAAACGGAGACACTTAGAAGTTAAATAATGCGTCCAAGGTCACATGACTTGTTGTTAGTGGCAGAGTCGGGATTGAATCTGGGTGGTCAGCTTCCAAAGTCAAACTCCTAGTCACTACACGATCTGCCTCTGCCTGGATCTGATGAGCAGCAGTCCATCATGCAGAGGGAACAGCAGGTGCAAGTGCAAACACCGTGAACTGGAAATGCGCTGGCCTCTTCTAGGAACTGGGAGATCAGTATGGCCAGCAAGCAGAGAGAGTGGGCGAGTACACTGTGAGAACAAGTGGATGCCACAGAGGTTTCAAACAGTGGAAGTGACTTCATCCAAGCTTTTAAAAGACTACTGTGGCTGCTCAGACTATAGGGGTGGAACCTGCCTTCCAACTAGTTGGGGATAATATAATATTGTCTGGTCCCTTAATAACAATGCAAAAATGTTGTTTTAGAAGGAACACTCTATTTGACCTGTATCCTAAGATATTCTATCACTGGCAACAAATGTACAAGTGTGCTTGATACAATTGATGTATGGATTGTTGTAAGAGCTGTAATAGCCCACAATAAAATTATTTTTTTTAAAAAAGATATCCTATCACTAAGTTTGATATGACCTGAGCAAGTCACTTTGAACCAACTGTCACTTTTTAAAACTGATCATCGTCTGTCCTGATATTTAGAAGGATCCTATGTGGAGTTACTTTCAAAAGTACAGTGTTTAAATACGAGGGGTTATTCTGCTGCAAGTTTTGACAATGTGCCTTAGACTGTTCTCCCCTTCTTCACCTCAACCTTAGCCAAAAGGGCTGCTTAAAATTGATTTTGGCAAGGTGGCTCCAGTCCACCCCTTCACTGTTCCCATGAACCTAAAACACTACTTTCTTTCTGATTGTCAACTGCTTTTCTACGATTTTTAGATGTGGTCTAACTTTTTCACGTGGAATTGTATTTATCTTTTAGTAATTTAGTTCTCTAAAATCCACATGATATAACAGACTAAACTTAAATATAATTAAATGTTTATATTATGTGAATTTTATAACATAAATTGAACATTTTGTGTACTCACACAAGTCATGTAATCCATTGTGACACAATCTTCAGGCTAGGAATTCTTCCATCACTTCCACTCTAACACGGAAACCCTGTACTTCAAATACAGGTAGCTGAGGAGGAGGGAAGAACTATAAGGGGAAACCGAAAAGGAATGGAGAGGACAAACTGAAATGGTGCCAGACCACAGGTGAGACAATCTGCCACAGCAGTCCTGCCAAAGTGGTAATGAAGAAAAACTGTTGATTTTTTTTTAACATATTGGCATTGAGGTGAAAAACTTATACACACAAGCCTCACCTGGACTACAAATGGGCCGAAGTTGGGTACAGAGAAAGACACATACTATGTGTACCCTGCTTCATGCCACAACCAAACATGTTTAGAGAAGCTATTTTTTAGCACCAGCAGCTTCCTCATTTGGTTTCTCAATGAACTCTCTCCCTGTATCTCAAGAATATGTATCTATTTTGAAAAAGAAACAAATATTTTTTCTAAATGCTTAAGAACACTGAAAATGAAATATTTTGCCATTAAAAAAGAAACTGTCCCAATGTTGACAGTATATCTGAATATAGTCACACTCACTCAGGAACCAGTATTTATTATCTTTGGGTTCACTAGAGACTTCCAAGTGCCTACTGATGCTATAATGCAGAAGACCTCTCAGGGCACTGCAAACACTGATGAGGGCACTCTAGCATGGGAACTGAAATACAAAGGTAATTGACGAGCATGTTTATTTATAAATTATTCTTTAATTGTAAAGACAAGCTTATTAATTAAACTGGCAAGATCAGTTACAACACAAAAGCATTGGCTCTTCAAGTTACCTTCACAGGATGTGGTAAAGTATTTATGTTTGAAACACATTTTCATATCTCATGACCATTAAAAGCTTCAATCAGGTAGAACCTCTGAAAATACAATGAGCCTTGATAATTAAAATAAAACAGTTCCTAAGGCTCATTATTCTTCTCTAACAGGATCTTGCCTTAAACCGCATTACTCTTAATATTTCTGAAAAGGAGCTGAGGATTTCTGAGTTAAAAATGTAATAAATTTATGCAAACCAAATCTGTTGGTGACTCTGCTTCATAGTAGCCCCACACAACAGGATTTCCAAGACAATTAGAATCATTACTGGAACAAATTGTTACATCTTTCTTCCCCAGTACAACCAGTGGCTTCAACTGTCCAAATTCTTGGGTAGCCTCCAAGTGATTAACCACAGCACTACCAGTGTTTCTTGTAACAGACATTATAAATGTAATTTCAATCTCAGTACAGTTATAGCTAAAGCTTTAAAATAAACGAGAGGGAGCGGACTAGCAAAGACTTCCATATTACCAAACAAAACAAACAGTACAACGAAAGTGTTCTGTCCAGCACTGCAGGAATTTCCACATTACAGCTACATCTAAAGGCAATTATCAAAAAATTTTTAAAAAGATAAGAATCACAGCAGCAGCCAGTGCTACGCACTTTGAAGGCACCTGTGTAGGCAACAAGTATGGTTTGGGCAGCAAGTAAAGAAAATGTAAACACACCACAGCAAAAAACCTCAAAAACCTTCCAATATCTTACTGGCATAATTTTAAATAGAAAATGCCTAAATGAATCAAGAAGAAAGGAAACACACTGTTGCTCCCCCATCTGAGGCAGTCACTTTAAATTAATGGTTGGCATGAAGAAAAGAACACAATGGGAAAAGAATTATGAGAACTTTTAAACATCAGAAACTACCCATCTAAGGGGGCAAAACAAATGTCTTCTGTAAATAAATGTAGCAGGTAATGGAAATTATTACCCAGTAGCTGTTCTTCCTTTTTCCTTGTAACCAAATACCTGTTTCAGTGAAAAGCATGCAGAATAGAGATGACATTTTCCAGCCTTCCTTGCAACTATGTATGTAAGTAAAGATATTAGGTGTGATTTGGGGCAAATATTCTTAAAGGATTTAGATACATTCTTCTTTGATCCTATTTTCTTCCTTCTTTCTGGCTAGAAAATTGCGGTGAAAAAAGGAAAAGCGACCATCTGAGGAAGAAGCCATATGCTATATAGCCACTCAACAACAACAAAAAATTGATCCTTAAAAATAAATTTTGAAGGGCTGAGCCCCGGTGCGCGGGACTGCGGCCCACTGGGATGGAGGTTCAATTCCGGCTCCCAAGAGCAAAGGCTGGGCCTCCTATTCCCACCACCAGGGCAGTGATGCTTAAATAAATAAAAAATAAATACATGAAAAAAAATAAATTTTGAAAAAAAAATTTTTTTTTACCTTCTAACAGTATTATACCAAGCCCTGAGCTACCTATCTCTGGACTTCTTTTATATAGAAATAAAGCTGCATTATCATTAGTCACTGTTATTTTAGATTTGGTCACAGTTGATTGAGCACAGTCCTAGTACAGACTTTGGTACCAGGAGCTGGATGCTTCATGAGGAAGAATGCAATATGTGGCATTGTCTTAAGGGCAAAATGGTAGATAGTGAACATTCAGAAACTGAAGACTAAAAAGAAGTTTATGCAACAGGAAAAGATTTGATAAAACCACTTCTAGATTGTCTTAGAAGACTACAGCTGTATAGAAAAATACTTAGAATGTCATGTTTATGTGTTCATGGCTTCTTGCAACTTTCAGCAAAATGGTATCAGAGGAGTAAACTCAGACTACAACTAGTCCATCAGTAAGCAGTACTATCATACAACATAGCTGTCTATGTTTATTTAAAGATGCAGTTAAATGAAATGGTTGTCAAATGGCAGCCTCTGTAGAAGACTATGACTCTGCTATACAAAGTTATGAATATAAAGGCACACACACACACACACACACACACACAAACACACACACACAGGCTGTCTTCTCATGTAAGCCCACTGTATCAGTTAGCCTTATGGTAGCTACCATTAGGTATATGAGAGATGGCAAAACACCAAACTCACTGTCATCGAGTGCATTCTGACTCATGGGGACCCGATAAAACAAAACAGAACTGCCCCTGTGGGTTCCTAAAACTGCAAATTTTGAACTGTTGACCTTGCGATTCACAGCCCAACAGATAATCCACAACATCCCCAGGGCTTCCTGAGCAAGACATCAAAAGCCAACAATAACAAAAACCCTCAAAACCATGGAGTTGATGCAGACTCATGCTACTCGGGAGAAACACAGGGCTTCCTATTCCCACAAAGAGTTGGTCTCGGGCAGAGGCCCGGTGGTGCAGTGGTTGTGCGCGGGACTGCGGCCCACTGGGATGGAGGTTCAATTCCAGCAGTGGGGCTGGGCCTCCTACTCCCACCACCGGAGAGCAGTGATGCCCCCCCCCCAAAAAAAAAAAAGAGTTGGTCTCAGAAACTCTTAGTGCGGTTTCTACTCTGTCCTGTGGGATCATTATGAGTTGGACAAGACACAAAGATCAATGCATAAAAGAGCTAAGTCATCAAACTTAAAAATCAACTTTCAATACATGAATTTAGTCCGCTGTCAAGATAAAGTATTCAAACTTCCTACCTAGTAACATTTAATAAATGCTATATAAGATCACATGAATCAGAAAGGACTTGATGGGTGCATTTAGTGTGAGTTATGGATCAGTGCAGGAGCCCTGATGGCGAAGTGGGTTAGGCACAGAGCTGCTAACCAACAGAAATCAGGGGTTTGAACTACCTGCTGCTCCTCCAGTGAAAGACGAGGCCACCTCTCCTGTACAGATTTCAACTTGGAAACCTTAAGGAAGAATTTTTTTCTGTCCCATAGTCACTATGAGTTGAAATGGAGTCAGCAGTAGTACTTTAGGTTTGGTTTATAAACCAGTCAAGGAACCCTATCAGAGTTCCTTATGAGGGATATAGCACCAGGAAAAAAAGTGTTATTCAATAATATTACTTCAAAGCAGGGCAAAATAGGAGGAATGACTAATCTTATCATTGAGGAATTTATAATCTATTTAGAAACGAATGCACAAGTGAAAAAGATTTTGAAAGAACACCTGGGAAGCATATAACCCAGGTATCAGATTGCACATTATAATCTATAAATGCTCAAAGAATTCAAAGAGAAGGATTACTGACGTAAAATTAGATAAAGTCGCATAAAAGAGATAAAACAAAATGCTAAAGAAAAATAACTTAATATCTGTTTCACCAATTACAAATAACAAACAATACAGAATTAAGTCTTCATTGCCTTTCCCAAGAACTGTAGTCATTCAATTTATATTTCCCTCATTCCTCTCACAGAAGTCTTTTAGTATTTTTTTTTTTGGGGGGGGGGGCATCTCTGCCCTCAGGTGGTGGGAGTAGGAGGCCCAGCCTTTGCTCCGTGGAGCTGGAATCGAACCTCCATCCCAGTGGGCCGCCGTCCCACGCACAACCACTACACCATCGGGGCTCAGCCCTGTCTTTCAGTATTTTTAATACCATTGAAATTTCCACAGTATTTATCACAATCTGCACTCTAATTCTTTTCATAATTATGTAATATTAGTTGCTGTCAAATTGATTCTGACTCATGGTGACCCATATTGTGCAACTGTTTCACAGGAGTTTCAAAGTTGTGACTTTCAGAAAGAGATCACCAGCCCCTTTCTTCTTAGGCCCCTCTACATTGGTCCAAAACATCAACGTGGGTGGTTGAGTGCTTCACTGATTGCCCTTTAATTATTTGCACTTCCCAGAGACTCCTAATTATACCATGGGTACCTCAAAGTCTGTCTCCCCACTAGACCAATGGTTCTCAAAGGTTTTGCTTTGTGGATCACTTTTTCACATTAAAAACTTATCAAGGAATGCAAAGAGCTTTGGTTTTTAGAGATTATATTTATAAATATTTTCCACATTAGAAATGCAAGCACAATTTTTGGAAATATTTATTAATGCATTTTTAAACAAATGTTTTCCCTTTATTAGCATATATATTTTACTAGAAATAAAATTTTCTAAAGCAAAAACATTAAGACTAGCATTGCTTTGAATTTTTTGCAAATCTCTTAAAATATATTGCTTAACTAGAAGAAAGTTGGATTCTCATTTTTTGCTTCTGCATTCAATCTGCTGGAATATGCTTTTTTAATTAAAGTATATGAAAAAATGCAACAATATAGAAAAATGTAATTGAGAGGGGTGGAAATGCCTCGATTTTCAAATAACTGTGGACATTCTTTGATAGTGATATTGTATTAAGGGCCAGACATAATGCAGAAGGAGCCCTGGTGGCATAGTGGTTACACTTGGGCTGCTTATCTCAGGATGCGTGGTTCAAAATCACCAGCCTCTCTGAGAGAGAAAGACATGGCTTTCTACTCCTACAGAGTGCTCCAGTTTCAGAAACCCACAGGGGCACTTCTACCCTGTAGTATAGGGTCTCTATGCATTGGAGTTGATTCAATGGCAGTGAGCTTGTTTTTATGAGTTATAATGAACCAAAAAAAGTATATAATGGGGCTGAGTCCCGGTAGTGTAGTGGTTGTGGGCGGGACTGCGGCCCACTGGGACGGAGGTTCAATTCAGTGATGCCCACCCCCCCAAAAAAAAGTATATAATGTACAGCATCACGAGAAGAGACTGATGCTGTCAAGAATTTTCTTTTGCTTGGATCTGAAATCAATGTTCATGGGAACAGCAGTCAATAAATCAATGGGTATATTGAATTAGGAAAATGGGCTGCACAAGAGCTTTTTGAAGTGTGGAATAGCGAAGATGTCACTTTGAGGATTAAAGTGCACCAACTCAAGGCGGGATATTTTCAATTGCCACATTTGCAAATCAAAGAATAAGGCGGACTGCAGGAGAGTTGATACATCTGAATTATGACACTGACAAAGAACAGTGAAAATACTATGGACTGCCAGAAGAGTAAACAAATCTGTCTTGAAAGAAAGTTCCTTAAGAGTGAAGATGGTGAGACTACTCATAGCTAGGGACCTATTATGAGGAGAGACTAGTCCCTGAGAGAAGACATCATGGTAAAGATCATCAGAGATGAATGAAACAATAACCACAGGAATGGTCTCAGTTACTGTGAGGATGGTGCAGGACCAGATGCTGTTCTGTGCTGTTGTACTGTACTGTACCCTGAGTTACTATGAGTTAAAACCAATTCAATGACACTTGGCAATAACAGCACTGTGACTTCTCCAGTCACCTCAGTGATCTTTTTGTACTCTGTTAACGTTGACATGGATCAGTTTCTCTTATATTCTGCTAGATATTTTACTTATCCACAGTTCTGTCATTTGGTAGTCAGCCACTTGATCGTGTGACAAATACTGCTTCACAGTGTTACACACTATATAAATGCTTTTAAACTTCATTATTCAATAATTATTTTTTATACTTTTTATATATTTTTTATAATTTTTAAAAATTCACACTAAAAACTATCACCACTGGCCTCATCAGAAGTTTTAATTGGGAAGCTGTAAAACTCTAGTGGTGGACTCAAATTTTTCCTATTAAAGCTTATTTTTTATCTTGGCAACACTGTTCCCCTTGAGGTGATAGGTTCGTGTCATTACTTTTCATGAAAACATCTGCCAATGACACAGTGGGGCTACTAATCCCAAGTTCAGCAGTTCAAATCCACCAGCTACTCTGTGTGAAAAAGATGAGGCTTTCTTCAGCCAAAGATTTATAACCTCTGAAAAGTCTCCAAAACTCAAAGGGGCAGTTCTACTCAGTCCTCTAAAATAGGGTCATTGTAAATTGGAATCCACTCCATTGCAGGTTTATTTTATTTATTTATTTTGGTTTAGAGATGGATGGAAATTAACCAAAGGTAATAGAACACAGTCAAAAGTAGTCACACTGGATATAAAATGAAGTAAAGGTTAGAGTCTTTTAATTTTTGTTAGAGCATAACTTATAATTCATCTTAGATCTCAAGTCTGATTATTTTTAACCGGAAAAATATTGCCCTAGGATATATGCTCATGAATACACAATGCACTGGTCATATATTCAACTTAGCTGGCCAACGTCAACATTTTACAATGAAGTAAAATATATCAAACATAAGAGTAAGTAACATGGTTATTAGTTCATTTAACATTTGTCTCAGACATCTATATACTTAGATATGGGCAGGATCCTAAAAGAAAAAATATATTTTGAACTATGAATCACAACCAACAATGCTAGAGAAATACAAGGGGGAATCAAAAAGTTTGTGGGAAAATTCCACTATTTTTTCATTCCATTTTCCACAAACTTTTTGAGGAGGCTTGTATTATCCTGGAGATTGAGAAAAAGTCTTTAATTTCCATTGTCTTACCTAATATCTTTGTCTTAGCCTTATATTAAGCTCAAGTGAAACAAGTTGCAACAAGTTTAATTACATACCTAATAAAAATGTATTTATCTACCAAACAAATATATCATTTGTTCTTCAGAGAAAAAAAAAGGGCAGTGCAAAACAGCATTCAGGCATCACTGGAATTCCAGATACAAATCATGTTACCTCCACTGATCATGGCGATAAAAGATGACTAAGAAATACACTGCCAATTTCTTTTAAGAAGTTCTCCAACCACTAAATCAATTTGGCCATTCAATAACTCCTAATTTCAGGGATTAAATAGCACCAAAAACATTCATGATGACAAACACTTTTGGAATCTTCTGGGAAATATCTTATTTTTGCCAAATGAGAAGAATCCAGAAACTATATACTATAAGCTTAGAAAGATTCTTTTCGGGCTGAGCCCCGGTGGCATAAGTGGTTGAGTGCGGGACTGCAGCCCGCGGGCTTGGCAGTTCAAATCCAACAGCAGCTCTCAGGAGCGGCACTGGGTAGTGCCCACGACCACCGGAGGCAGTGATGCCCCCCCCCCCCAAAAAAAAAAAAAGAAAGATTCTTCCAAAGAACTCTCTACCTTAGCAATAATCTTTTTCATTACTCAGAAAAAATAAAACGTTACCTACCAATACCTTTAGATTTAATTATCTGAGTATCTCAACAATAATATTGGCATTTTAGATCATTTTTCTTTGTGTGGGAATGTTATGCTAAGACTCTGACAAGCGAATACTATAATACACTTTCCTTTAGTTCAGGCCACGATGGTAGGTAGCTATTGATGCTTTGAACTGATCAGTTACAAGGTAGCATTTGATATAATCCAAAATAGAATTTTTATCATCGTTTTCCTAGAACTAGGCAGTCCCATAGTTGTTATTTTTTAAATGGTATGGAGCAACTATAAACATTAAAGAAAACACATATTCCACTAAACCAAGCTTACTTAACACACACACACACGTTCACAGGGAAAACAACCAACAATGGTGTGGATGTGCGAAAATCGGAATGCTTACCTACTTCTGGTGGAAATGCAAAATGGTACAACCGTTATGGAAATTTTTTGTTTGTTTGTTTTGTTTTTTGGGGCATCACTGCTCTCCGGTGGTGGGAGTAGGAGGCCCAGCCTCACTGCTGGAATTGAACCTCCGTCCCCGTGGGCCGCAGTCCCGCGCACAACCACTACGCCACCAGGGCTCAGCCCCGTTATGGAAATTTTTGACAGTTTCTAAAAAAATTAAAAGCAGATCTCTCCATGAGTTGGCAATCCCGCCACCAAACCTCTGGTCCCTCCCACCACGCAGGGCCTCAGGACCTGACCTGCAGTCCACCTGTGTTGTTTAGTCACCTGCGGCTGCAGGAGCTCTCCACACCAGTGCCTGGGATCCCTCCACCCCGGCAGCAGCCATGTGTGCCGTGTCCGCGGGGCACGGTGCCCGTCACTTCCCCAGTGTCATGGCTCAGTGCTTCCCTGGCCTCTCCCAGCCTGTGTGGCGCAGCACAGCACCTGCCACTTCCCCAGCGGCACGGCTCAGCCTTGCCCCAGCTTCTCCTGGTGTGTGCGCCCACGCATGCAGAATAGTGAAGAGTTATCCTTGGTCCAAAGGGCATCTTTCCCCCACATCTAGCCCAGCTCCGAAACCCAGGGAATCAGACACCTGGTCTCTGGGGCTCCCCAGCCCATGCCGGCCATACTACCTCAGACCCCAATGAGGCCACCACCTGCCCAGTGACCCCCTGCAACCTTATCGCTGCACCTGGAGCTAGCCAGCACTCATACTGCTTCCCCATAACAGTGGCTGGTTCCTCCTTTCTACCCCACCTTCCCTTCACCCTCCCAGGATCGCCACTCTCACCACTGATCCTAAAGGGATCATCTGTTCTGGATTCCCTGTTTCCTGCTCCTATCTGTACCACCATACAGTCTCTGGTCTAGTTGGATTTGTAAGGTAGAATTGGAATCATGATAGTGGGGGGTGGGGGTGGGGAGGAAAGAAGCATTGAAGAACTAGAGGAAAGCTGTATGTTTCATCATTGCTACACTGCATCCTGACTGGCTTGTAGCCAGTCTCCTCCCCACGACTCTTCTGTAAGTGAATGTCCTTTACCTACAGTGCCTGTGGCACTCTCCATTGTCAACTGCTCCCTCTTCCCAAGGGTTCCTTCTCCTCACGAGGTGGCAGGGTCCATCGCAGAGAAGGCCCCTCCCATCACCCATGTGGCCTTAGCAGCTGTGGCCAAACCATCTGCAGTCCACCTGCAGTAATTTTAATCACATGCAGCTGCAACAGCTCTCCAGAACACTGCCTGACGCCCCCTCCCCTCCATCCCAGTCCAGCAGTAGCAGTGGTTCCTCCCTTCCTGTCACCCACAACAGCGGTGGCCTATCCCACACTCACATGGTACACTCTACCTATAGCAGCAACAGCTGCCCCCACCGGTGCACAGAACCCCCACCCTGTGGAGGCTTTCCCCTGACACCTGCAGCAGCAGCAGTAAGATTGTTCCCGCCTTCGCTCAGCCCTCCCCTCCTGTGGCAGCAAGCTCTCCCCCACTATTATATTCTATTAGGTGCCTTAAAAAAAAAAAAGCTGCAAATCATGCCCTGACGAGCCATACCAACTTGTCCCAGGGGTATACACATAGTCACCATCTTCACCATAGTCTCTGAAGTCCCAAATCACTACTAGCCACTGAGTCACCGTGGCACCTACCTACACAGCAGTCCAACCCACCACCATAGTAGATCACAGGCAGCCCTCAAAACATTATTGTCAATCACACAGAGTAAGAGCACAGGGTCTCTTGGACCACCAGAAACATGACACCCAGCTGTATGAAATCGTCAGATAAACAACAGCACACCACAACACTCCCAACAAGAAAGACAAAACACAACAGCAGCGCTAAGGATGCTCAGAAGAATCAGATGTGGATCTGCCACAAAAAGAAATTTGCAGAAAGCTGCTTGAAGTAATACAGGAGATGAAGGAAACAATGCATAATAAGGATACAATGATAGAGGAGATGAAGTACACACTTGAGGGAATGAAGTCCTTGATAGAGGGAATGAAGTATATGCACCAAAGGGAAACACAGGCTTTAACAGACGAAGAAACAGAAGCTTCGCACAAGATCAGAGATCTCACGAACAGACTATAGGAGGCTGAGAATCTCAGTGATCTTGAAGACAATCAGCAGATCTCAGCAAACGAGAAAGACAGTCAAATAAAATATTAAGAGAGATGGAAAGAAAACCTGAGATCAATGACAGATGCTATGAAGAGAACAATATTCAAATAATTTGTCTACCAGAGCAAGAAACATCTAAGAAGTGAACAGCTAAATTAGCAAGGGAATTTCTGAAAGCAAACTTTCCCACCTTAATGAATGAGAGTCAGACCCTCATACAAGAAGCAGAGAGGATATCAATTAGACTAAACCCGCGGAAGAACTCACCAGGCATATAATAAATTATCCAACTTCGAGTAAAGCAGAAAATTTTAAGAGCAGCAAGAGAAAGGAAGACAGTCATATACAATGGTTCTCAGAGAAGAGTATGTTCAAACCTATCAGCAGAAACCATGAAGAGGAGAGAGTAGAGTAGCATCTTCCAAAAGCTTAAAAAAAAAAAAAAAACACCTTCTCCAAAATTCTCTACCTTGCCAAAATTATGTCTCAAGATAGGAGAAATAAGAGTCTTCCAGAATAAGGAAAAACTCAAAGAATATGCCATAAGACACCCAATCCTACAGAAGATGCTTGCCAACTCACTACGGTCAGAAGACCAACATCTACCAACAGCAGGAGACCACTATACAGCCCAACTCCATCCAGAAGCCAATGTGCCAATAACAATCACCAAGATAACATGGTCTCGGAGGGAAAAGAATGCAAGAATGAAGCCCTCCACATAAACACAGCACACTGATATAAAATAAAGGAAGATAGGAAAACACCCAACTCAAAAGGCACAAGATGACAGCAATGAATCCACAGATCATGATAACCCTAAATGTCAACAGTCTCAATTCCTTCACTAAAATAAAGTCTAACAGACTGGCTCAGAAAGCACAACCCATCAATCCACTGCCCGCAGAAGACCCATCTTTCTTTTCCCCCCATCTGGAATTCATGCAATTTTAATTTGTAAGAAAGCAATAGCAACGGGAATATCATTAATTGATATTGATGGCCTGGTACATTTATGCTAATTAATCATTTTATTGGGGGCTCACACAACTCATCACAATCCATTGTATCCATTGTATGCCAAGCACATTTGTATATTTGTTGTCATCATCATTCTCAAACATTTGCTTTCTACTTAAGTCCTTGGTGTTAGCTCCTCATTTTCCCCTCCCTCCTCGCTACTCCCCCCTCATGACCTCTGATAATTTATAAATTATTATTGTTTTGTCATATCATACACTGTCCCATGTCTCCCTTCACCCACTTCCCTGTTGTCCGTAGCCCAGGGAGGAGGCTATATGTAGAACCTTATAATTGGTTCCTCCTTTCTACCCCACCTTCCCTTCACCCTCCTGGTATCGCCACTCTCACCACTGATCCTAAAGGGATCATCTGTTCTGGATTCCCTGTTTCCTGCTCCTATCTGTACCACCATACAGTCTCTGGTCTAGTTGGATTTGTAAGGTAGAATTGGAATCATGATAGTGGGGGGTGGGGGTGGGGAGGAAGGAAGCATTGAAGAACTAGAGGAAAGCTGTATGTTTCATCATTGCTACACTGCATCCTGACTGACTTGTAGCCAGTCTCCTCCCCACGACTCTTCTGTAAGTGAATGTCCTTTACCTACAGATGGGCTTTGGGTCCCCAATCTGTACTCCCCTCATTTACAATGAAATAATTTCGAGTTCGCAAAAGAGCCATCTTAAATTTGTAGACAGACGAAGAATAAAAGGCTAAAGGAAAATATACCAGTCAAACGGCAACTCAGGGTTCACAATCCTAATCTCCAACAAAACTGACATCAAGGTTCAAACCATAAAAAGGAAAAGGGGTACTAAATAATGCTCAAAGGATCAGTAAACCAGGGAGCATAATAAATATATACATGCCAAACAAGAGATTCACGAAATTCGTCAAACTATTCAAAAGATGAAAAAAGAAATCACAGATTCAACAATCATAGCAGGTGATTTTAATACACAGCTACCAGTGAAAGATAGATCACTGGGAAGGAAGCTCAGCAAGGAGGCTACAGAGCTAAACAATTGGGCAACTGGACCTGATAGACATACAGAGAGAGGTTTCCATCCAAACACACACAAAAATCACATTCCTTTCAAGTGTGCATGGCTGATTTTGAAAATAGACCACATGCTGGGACACAAATTGAACCTGAGTAAAATCAAACACACACAGATTACTCAAAACATCCTTTTCAGATAACCATGCCGTAAATCTGGAGATTAGTAAGAGGAGGACCAGAAAACAATGGCAAACAATTGGAGGATTAACAACGATCTTTATTTTATATCAGTGTGCTGTGTTTTTGTGGAGGCTTTATTCTTCTACGAAAAGACAACATCATACTCATTGGAAAAAAGACAAAATCAATCTTACTGACAAAGGGGACCAGACAAAGATAACAAGGGTTAGCCCCACTACTATACAATATCATATAAGAGGTCCTAGCTAACAAAATAAGGCATTGGAAGGACATAAACTGGGAGAGGAGGTAAAACTATGGCTATTTGCAGATGGCATGATTTTGGTATGTTGAAAATCCCCAAAGTTCCACAACAGAAGTACTGACAGCAATAGAGGAAAATGGAAGAGTGTCAGGATACCAGATCAACAAACAGAAGTCTTGACCTTCTATATACACCGGACAAGCTCATGGAAGAGGAGATCAAGAAAGCAGTACCCTTCACAATAGCCAGGAACGAATTGAAATATCTAGGGATATATTTAACAACAACAACAACAAAATGGACTTACACAAGGAAACTCCAAGGCCCTACTACAGGAAACCAAAGGGACCTCCACAAATGGAAGAATATCCCATGCTTGTGGGTTGTAAAACTCAATATAGTAAAGGCTCAATAGTAAAAACTTTCTAAGTTTAACACTATCCCAATTCAAATACCAAAACCTTCTTCAAAGAATTGGAAAAAGCCATCACCAACTTCATATGGAGAAGGAAGAAGCCCAGAATTAACAGAGAATCCTCAAGAAGGACAAAGTCAAAAGGCACACTTTACCTGACTTTAACACTTACTACACAGCCACAATGGTCAAAACAGTGTTGTACTGGCATAATGACAAATATGGAAAAGAACAGAAAAGTCAGAAGTATCAGCATATAGACAACTGATCTTTGGCAAGGGCCCCCAAAGCATCAAGTGGGAAGCAGATGGCCTCTTTAACAAATGGTGCTGAAAACAATGGATATCCATATGTAGAAAAATGAAACAAGATGTTTACTTCACCCCATACACAAGAACAAACTCAAGGTGGATCACAAACCTAGAAGTAAAACCCCAAACAATCAGGACCATCAATGAAGGAATTAGGACAAACCTAGGAACCTTGACCCAGGGAATACATAAGCTAACTGCAATAGGGCGGGTATACACACAGATGAACCTGAAATTGACAAGAGGGATTTATTAAGGATAAAACTATGTGAGCAGAAAGACTTCACCAAGAGGATAACAAGGCAACTCACAGACTGGGAGAGCATTTTTAGCAGGAAAAGAACAAAGGGCTTGTTACTAAAATCTACAATATCCTCTTGGCCTGCAAAAAGAATATATTTAACACCCTTGAGGAAGTGGACAAAAGAATCAAAAAGAAATTTCACTAGGGAGGAGACCTGGATGGCTAATAAACATGAGACTGCTCCCGACCATTATCATCTGAGAAATACAAATTAAAACAACCATGAGATACCATCTAAAATCTTTGAGGTTAGCCCAAATCTGGGAGCAACATATGTTGGGGGGAATGTGGCAATATAGAAACTGTCTTCCACTGCTGGTGGTCTTGTAGATATGTGCAACCTTCATGGAAAGTTATCTGGTGATATTTAAAGAAAATGGAAATTGATCTACCTTGTGACCCAGCTATCCCTCTAGTGGGCATATACCCAAAAGAGGTTAGAAATAAAACCAGTTGTCTGCACTCCAATGTTTATTGCAGCACAACTCATAATCACAAACAGTTGGAAACAACCTAAATTTCTAACGACAGATAAGCGAATTAGTAAACTTGGGTACATACACGATGGAGTACTATGTATCACTAAAAAACATTGATGGTCACATGAAACAGGGAAGAGTCGGAAGAAATTATGGGAAGCAAAGTCAGACAATCCCAAAAAGACAAGCACAGCATGAGTCCCCTGAGTTAAGTATAATCGGCATAGTAGATACAGAAGAAAAGCACTTATCTCACAGTAAAAGGATGGTATGTCCGTACATAGATACAACTATTATAAGTTGGGAATAAAATTAAGAACATATCTATAGGCCAAATATTAGAGTAGCAGGTGGAGCTTGGGCCCTCACCCTGGTGCTCCCTCAATGCAAGAAC
>PVJH01026335.1:0-30175 GCA_004026705.1 Nesogale talazaci | reverse complement strand
TCTTGACGGGAGCAAAGAGCCTCTTTTTTTCCCATCTGCAAAGTCACTGGCAGGGGTGAATCACCAGCCTTGCTGCCAGCAGGCTCACGCACCAACAGGGCCACCAGGGCTCCAAAAGAACCCCCTGAAGCAGTTCTATTCTGTGACACATAGGCGCTCTGGTGGTTTAGTGGCTACGCCTTGGACTGCTAATCACGAGATCCACAGTTCAAATCCACCATCTGCTTCTCAGAAGACAGGACTTTCTACTCCCCCTGGGGCTGAGCCCCGGTGGCATAGTGGTTGTGCACAGGACTGCGACCCACTGAGACGAGGTTCAGTGGGAGTGGGGCTGGGCCTCCTACTCCCACCACCGGAGAGCACTGATGCCCATAAAAAAAAAAACAAGAGTTGCAAACTCACAGGGGCCGTTCTACGCTGTCCTGTAGGGCCACTAGACATCAGCACTGACTCGATGGCTGTGAGCTTTACTGTATAACACATGGGATTGCCATGGGATTGTGACACACGCACACATTATGCCAATTAGCAGCACAGTGGGAATGATCAGAAAGCATCCAGCACATATCCAGAGCCTCGAAATTGGAAGCTGCTTTTATTGTAATTAATCTTTGTTCGCTCCCCCCAAATCTCACCTTACTCCCTTCCAGCAGCATGCTTGCTCTTAGGGCAAGAGTTCTCAAACTTCCTAGTGCCTCGAGACCCTTTTATACAGTTCCTCATGTTGTAGTGACCCCTCCCCAGCCATAAAACTATTCTCATTGCTACTTCATCACTGTCATTTCGCTACTGTTATGAATCAGGTGTCCCCTGTGAAAGGGTCATTTGACATTGCTCCAAAGGGGTGGTGACCCACAAGCTGAGAACTGCTGTCTTTGAAAGATTTTATCTTCTTTTAAAGATACATTGTGGAAGTCATGTGCTTATGTTAATTTTATGATTGAAATGCAGGGGTGAAGTCTAGCCTGTTAATCTGGAGATAGCCATTGAGTAGCCAATGAAGTCTCTGTGTGGGCATGGCTTTCTCCTGGAACTTCTGGGAAATCTCATGATATTTCCCTCATGAAGATGAGAAGCTGTCTTCCCCAGTGGTTGGGAGTTAGTCTCAGAGACAATGAATCACAGACAAGACAAGATGGCAGCGTCCGAGAAGCTGGAGGTGCCAGAAGAGAGGCCACAGGACTTTGCCTTGATGGAGCGGCATGCTGTTGATGGACCCTGAACCCTGGAAGCAAGGAGCCATGGGGAGACCCCTGTCAGCGCCAGGATTCTGCACCCACTGACCTGTGACTTCGTGAGTTGGAAGGAGACTTTATAGATGGAATTTGGGCATATGGGTTAATATCAAACTTATGACTTTGAACTGGACTGGGCTGGGATGCTTTCTCAGTGTTCCATTCCTTTTGTATATATATATACCCTTTCCTTATAGCCGTATGCAAGTCTTTGAAATTTGCTCCTCTAGCCTACCCGGACTAACACATACATCAAAACTCATGTCCTTTGAGCAACTCAAAAAAAAATCACTGTCAGGTTAATTCCAACTCATACGGAGTAGACTTGCCCCTATAGCTCATACTGAGCCGCTCACCCCAAGGTGGGCAGTTTGAACCCATCAGTAGGCATGCGGGAGAAAAATGAGGCTGCCTGTTCCTGTAAAGACGACAGTCTCTGAAACACTGCGGGAGCAGTTATGCTGTATCTTACGGGATTGCTGCGGGTTGGATCAACGCAGCAGAAGTGAGTTGCATTGGTTTTGATGAGCCCGAGCAGCAGGAGAAGCCCCCAGTCAGGAACACAATAAGTCCGTCAGTGCCTCCTGGTGCTACTTTGGAGCCTGAGGCACAAGCTAAGATTTCCAGCAGTCGATCTTGGAAATATTATTGGGTGCATGTTCCCATTAGATTCATTTATAACAAATGTAAATACAATTACAATGCATTCTGTTCGGGGCACAAATGACATAGTAAAATCTAATATTGTGCTGCAAGTTTTGATTCACCTACTTAGGTTTGGGTTGGGTTTAGTGACCTCTGGAAGTCACTGCAGTCATGTAATAGTAAAGTGACAGGATCAGACTTGTATCTCAGATCAACCCGGCTGCCAACAAGGAGGCCATCAAAGGCTGATGTGTTGGTCAAGTGTGAAGGCATGAGGCCTGGCTTGGGGCAGGGCCTGTGCAGGTGAAGGGTGGGGCTGTGGGGGATGGAGTGACTGCCAAGGCTCCTGGACCGAGCAGCAGGAGCTGAGTCTGGGGCCCCAGACCCTTGGCTAAAATCAACAGAAGCTGGGTATCTACTGGGGAGACAGGCCAGGGAAACAGGCAAGCACACAGACGGTAAATGTGAATTCTGCAGTTTCACTTATTCTGCAACTTCTTGTGCCTCCTGGCTGTTGAGCTGCTTGCTGCTTCCCCTGAGGGGGCGTGGCCCACAACTCCAGGAATCCTCTATGATCTTCTGAGTCCCACAGGGCTCCCTGAGGGCGCCTGGTTAGCAGGAAGAAGGCCTCGGAGGGAAGCTTCAACTGCAGACTTTTCTCCCAGGTTCCCATCACTGGCTCCCTCCCCCCGTGATTTGCTTTTCATTCCCATGAGCCTCTAGGACCTGAGGGCCCCCTGCTCTACTCATAGGAAATGTACAATTTCAGAAACCAGTCATACTGCTTGTAAACCCTTCCCGGTCAACATTCATACTGTCGCCACAAGCAATGCCCAAGGCACCAACCCATTTTTCATGCTTCAATGGGCCCACAGTCAATAGCTTTTTTTGTCTTCCTCTTAGGGAAATTTTACACTCTCCAGCCTCCTCGCCTGCCCCAGAAGACAGAGAGGCTCAGTTAAAAATGTGCCTTTGAATTCTTGCACAATAAACCCCAGCCCAGGGTCCACCCTGCGATCCTAGGGTGAGCGTGTCTGAGTCAGAGAGGTCTTCAAGGTCATCTTAAGGAGAGGGACAAAAGACATTTAAGGGCTTAAAGGCAAATGGTCAGAGCAGCTCTGTTTGTTATAAGCAAACACTGGAAGCCACCCAAAAGCTTATTCACCAGGGGGATATATTTATAAGGTGACCAAACATCGCGCTTTTCAACACTTTGTCTGTGTCGCTTGGCGTTTTAAAATTAAAACAAATATATTAAGATACTATTTTTGCATTCTATGAACATTTTTGTTATCCCTTATAGACCAAATTTTTAATCAAGAACCACCACCACCACCACCCCACCCCGGTCAATGGTGTCCCACTTCAACAACAAATTGTGACATAGTTGGACAATGGAACTTGACTCTGCACCAGAGTAGAAGGGAGTGCCAATACATGTGCAGCCTCTCAGAAGCACTTTTGAAAGAACAGGCCACAAAAGAGCACACGCTGGACACTTCCACGCAGGCGTTCAAGAACGGGCTGAAATCATCCATGGTCGAGCAGTAGGGCTACTGGAGGCTGGGGTCAGCGGGGAATGAGGCAGGGAGGAATGACTGGGCATGGACACCAGGGAACATTCTGGAATGGTGGAAACCTCTCATCTATTGATTTGAGGGGGAGTCACACTGGTATGTGCATATTAAAAATTCGTCAGGCTGCCCACTTAAGATGTGTGCATCTTTCTGAAGGTAAATTATACTGACGTCTAAAATGAAATTGAAGCGTTTTTAAAAGAGGAAGGAAGCGATTGCTTGGGGGTGCCGGTGTGTATAAATCTATGTAACGATGTCAACATGCGAGTTATGATTAAAACCTAAGCCTATAGATCATAGGGTCCCAAATGTATGGCCGCCTTTACAGAAAATTTTAATTAATCAACACCACCTGGATATTAAAAACGTGTGGACTATAGCCCATAGTCCAGGATGAAGTACAGGTATCTGTTTGGGTGTTGGGGGGGGGGGGTTCTTTTTTTTTTCAGGTTCCCCCTGTAAGTGCTTCTGCAGGTACTTCTCGTGGCCCCAGGGGGCGGTATTGCCCACTTTGAGAGACACTGCTGTAGCTCAACCTTGTCCAGCGGAACTATCTACAGTGAAGGAAAGATGCTTTAGCTTTGCTGTCCTATATGGTAGCCCTCGCCCCGCGGGGTTGTTGAGCACTTGAAGGGCAGCTACAGTAGCAGAAGAAATTAACTTTTCATTTTATTTCATTTCATTAATTTAAGTACAAATGACCACATGTGGATAGCGGCTACCTTTTGGGGCAGCCCAACATAGAGCTCAGATAACAAGGCGGCTCTTCTTGAAGACTTAGGGATCCTGATTTGTCTATTCACTTGAAAAGGGGAGTGATTGGAAGACCACCCCTTCTAGAGTGGTTTGGGGTTGTGGGTCCTGGGGGGTCCCTTTTGTGGTCTGTCTTGGTCTTGGTGGAAACCTTACCTCTTTTTATATGGAACTGTGCGCTCATCACTTCAGCTCTTCCCTGGCCCCTGCAGCTCTTGTTTCTCTCAAGAGCGACAAGATGGTGAGCCCACCCTCTTTGGCCTTTCAGCCTGAATCTGGCCTGTTCCTCCACCGGGCAGCTAACAGAAGGTAGCACAAAAGCGGAGAAATCTGAGTTCTCGGTGACAAGGGCTCCCTCTCCCCAGGATGCTGCTCTGAGTTATACTTTACAACAGGAACCTGAGACACTCATGAAATGGGGAAGACCTCAGAGAAACCACAGCAACACAAGGCAAGGAGCGAGGAAACAGGCGTAGGTCGGTGCCCGAGTGAAATTTCTTAATATGACTTGTCTACCCAAGCCTGTAACTTCCGGTAAATAATTGGGTGGGATTACACAAATCGGATGTATTTAACATGAATAGAGGGGATTGATCCCACCATCACCACCTAGCTATCAAGATGAGCCATCTTGGGAGGAGCAGCAGAGAGAAAAACCAAAGGACCCTGGAGAAACACATCCAAGATCTTCCTCTGAAGTGGCCATAGAGACCATGCATCTGAGCCAGCTGCCTAGAAACTCAGTGGAGCGCCACCAAGGTGATAGGACGCTTTCTTCTCCTCTGGCCTGGGCTATGGAACTGTGGGACAGAGTGAGAGCCTGACTTCCTGACCCTTGGAGGCAAAGGCCGAGGGACCATGTGGCTGAGAGATTGAGGAATTGCGTGGATGAGAGGCTGGTTGAGGAGACCAATCGTTGCCTTCTTACTGTTTGCTGATCCTCACTTGTGGCAACCCCTTGACTTCCCTAAGAAACGTCCTTAATTGTGAGGGCTGTCTGTGCGTTCTGTGTAGAGTGGTGTGGGAGGAGCAGTTGGAGTCAGACTACTTAACAAAGGATGGAGCATGGGAGCGTGTCTGACTCTTACTTTCCTGGAAACTCGGCAGCAGTGAGTTTGGTTTTCGGGTCAAATGGAATTTGGTTTGTAATTGATAATTACATTGATTGATAATGTAGCAACATTGACAATGTAGCGACTCTAAAAGTTACATAGGAACCGGAAGGGCAATGCATTTATGTAGATGGAGGGACCACTTAGCAAAGAAAGTCAGATGCGTACACACTCAATGAACGTTACCAATGACTCTAACTGGTACCTGTAGAAACTTGAATTGCTTTGTGTTTTGCCATAAATATTCTCAATAACAGAATAAATAAAATTAACTTTAAAAGGGAGGGAAAGAAATTTATAGGTCACAGTTTTACTCTGTCACGTATGAGTGACAGCAACGTGGCTAGTCAGTCAGTCGGTGAATTGGTGGTAGGTCAGCTGCTTGGTAGCTTGGTTGGAGACTCTGAAGATGGTGTGTCCATAGTGATTTCTTCCCACAAGGAAATTACACTCCAAGAAGTATGTGTTGAAACTCAAGTCAGAATATGAGGAAAGGGATTCGAATGTTGACCTGAGAGGAAGGAGGTCCGAGGGGAGACTATTATCCTCCCAATTTTATGATCCAAAGAAGGCTGATGGAGGGTTAAGTCATGTTTAAGTATGGGGAGGATTTGGATGTGCAAAATAGGGTGTCATTCTTCTGGTGATATGACCAAAAGCTGAGAGAAGAGACCACACTAGCCTAGTGCTTTGTCTCTCTATCCCTCTCTCCCCCTCATTTTTGCTCCTTCTCCTTCATTTCTTCCCTGCCATGTAACCAGAGGATGGGTGGTTGGCTTCCTCCGAGTTTAATGTATCAGCTCTAGACTGCCTCAACAAACCAGGATCTACAGTACCCCTTGAATTCAACCCACAGCCACCCTGTGAGCCCCAATTCTATGAGTCTATCACTTACCCACAATACAGTGGGGATTTTTTTTAACACATTATAGGTTGAACAAATTAACAACTGCAAGGGGAACACAGAGCTGCTAAACCTCCTCAGGGAAGGATCTCCCCTTGCAAGGAGGCAGTGATCTACAAAAGGACCAAGCTTCGGGACGATGTGTCCAAGGAGAAGGCAACCTGCAAAAGATGTTTGTGCAGTAAAACAAACGGTCTTGGTGTCAATTATTTAGAAACAAGCCTCTAATGTGAACAATCAGCAGTGAGGAAAAAAATCGATTCACTTCTTCTCATTGTGTAGAAATGGAAAACAAGCTTCATTTCATTCCAGCCCTGGGGAGAAAAGAAGAAATTAATGGGTCCTGTCAGGGTGTCAGGTGCTACTGCTCTTTGGGGCGGGGGAGGGGCTCAGGAAAGCTTTGGTTCCAATGAACGACTTGGGTTCTGATAGCAGGACTGAAATCCTGCAACGCACATACACATGCACGCAACCCACATGTGCATGTGTGTTCTTATGGGTCTCAATATACACCACACCTATCCTTCTTGCCTGCATAGTCAAGGGGGCCGCAACATGCTTGTGGAAAGGGGAAATTAGAAGAGAATTAGAGTTTTCCTTCTAATGCTCTGAAAACCCCTGATAAGTGTATACCTACTATGTTACACAGGGTTCTTTAAAGAAACAAAACCGGGACAGTTACAGGTAAAAGATAGATAGATAGAAATGATAGATGATAGATAGATAGATAGATAGATAGATAGATAGATAGATAGATTTACACAGTGAGACAGAATAGAACAGCTAATTAGTCCACACAGCAGGACAGAGGGCTCAGCTCAACTCACTTTCATGGAACAGTTAATATACTGGAAGTCCTTCAACTCATGCGGGCTGTTGGTCAAGGAAGCCAACAGCGGAGTCTTTCCTCTGACAAGACAGGCAGACAGCCTGTCCACAGGCAGCAGACAGCAGGTGGGTCAACAACAGTCAGTTGCTCGGAAGCTGAGCGAAGCAGGCCCTGATGAGAACTCCGGCTCAAGCAAGGCAGCAAGCTCCACCAGCCTCAAGCTCAGGCCATGTATGCACTAGCTGCGTGGCGAAGCAGGTGCCTCAAAGGAGCCTCAAACTCTAGCAACAAGGTCCATGGGTTGGTGGTGTAGCCCACAGGTGGTGTAGCCCACAGGTTGAGGCAGAGAACTAGCAACAGCAGCAGCACACTGGCCCACTAACTGGGTAGTAAGAGGGAGATGGGGTGCCGGCTATCTAGATATTTCGGTCATCTTTCATTCCAAGCTGAAACCTGATAAACTCCGCCCACCTGTTCCTATGGGCCTAGTCGACACAATAAAACTTATCACATCTGTAGTGGTTGGATTTTGTGTTGATCTGGTTACGCCTGTGGGAAGGTATAGATAGAGCTGAACCTGAATCATGACTGTCTCCTTGGGAGTGTGGCCTGTTTATAAGAGACACTGTGCAGGACTGGCATCTCTCTCTCTCTTTCTCTCTCTCTCTCCCTTCTCCTTCCTGCTTTCTTGGACCCTGAGTCTGGATGCTGGGGCTGGCAGACTACGTGGTCTGCTGACCATGGGAGTTATCGGTGCCCTGCCATGTCCCTTCCCGCCTTGGATTCACACAGCTCTGCACTCACCTGTCTGTGACCTCCCAGAATTCCATTGTGCCTTTCTGCTTCCTCCACTGCAGTTGTGTGAGTCCAGAGGGGTTTCTTCTTAGCATATAATGGTCTTGCGCTAGACTAGGCTGGGTTGTTTCCTTGCTATAAATCTATTTTGTGACATAAAGTTCTTTCTTATCCATCAAAGAGTGTCACTGGTTTTGTTCCTCTAGAAAACTCAGCCTAACACAACATCCGCCTGCACACATACAAACATGCCGTCTGCCTGCCACCAGATGTGTGGACACGGGAACATTCACCCGAACACAAATGCCTGCACCCACCCACTCACAGAGAGAGATACTCGCCCTCAGGTTCCCTGACACATTTGATTAATGGCTCCATGGCATTGGGCTGTGGTCTACTAATAAAGGAATGCGTGGAAAATTTGTAGCCCTCCCGGGAATCTTCTAGCTGCTACTTACCCATTGGGTCATTGAAGGGTCTTCGTTCACGTACAGCAATTTAAAGTTTTATGAAGACACACACAGGGAGAAAGCCAGATGTGTGCATACACATAATCACATCTTCCAAGGTAATCATGGAATTTGTTTCCTATGGCTGCTGAAACACATTACCACCAGCTTAATGACTTCAAACAATATAAATTTATTATCTTACGATTCTCAGGGGTCATACAATCAAGACAGGTCTTCCAAAATCCAACCCCCTTGCCATCAATTCCATCCTGACTCAGCGATCTAAATGATAGACTAGAATTTCCTTCGCAGGGTTCCAGAGGCTAAGAATTCCTACCGGGATTGCCGCTACACCCTTCTCCAACCACAGGACAGCTGGGAGCCCCCACGACAGGCTTCTCGGTTCACCGGCCGCACACTGAACCTCTGTGCCACCAGGATTCTACAAACAAGCCTGAATCAGCGAAAATGAGAGTGCGGGGAGGGCTGCATTCCTCTAAAAGCTCTAGGAAAACATCCGTCTCCTTGCTTCTTCACCTCACCTTCACGAGCCAAAACCAATACAAAACCCAACAAACCCACTGCCATCACGTCCATTCTGGTCCAGAATAACTCTCTCAGGCAAATTAGGCAGAGTCCTTAAGGCTTCAGAGATTGCAAGTCTTCATCCAGGGCAGACAGCCCTGTCTTTCTCCCAGAGAACAGCTAGTGGGCTTGAACCACTGACTTATCCCACCACCCTCTCTGGGCTCCTGTTCACCGTCTAGAGGCCACCTACATCAGAATCCCTGGGCTCATAATCCCTTTTGCGTCTGCAAAGCCAGCAACATAGCATCTTTAAATCTCTCCCTGAGTCTCCTGCGCCTCCCTCTTTGGCTTCCAGGGACTCTTACATTTACATTGGATCCCCCTGGATAATCCAGGATAATCTCTCCAACCCAGAGTCAACCGAGTAGCGACTTTAATTTTACATGTACCTTCCTTTCCCCCTCGTCATGTAACGCAGCTTCCAAGGATGAGGGCATGAACATTTGAGGTTCCTTTTCGCTGCCTCCTACGCTTACAACAACTTCACACGCATTCATCATAAAGAGGTCAGCGACAATTACAGGATCCGAGGCCGAAAAGCTTTCTGGTTAAAAACTGGGTTTAGAGCAAGACCTCCCATCAAGTTCCAGTTCTGTCTCTGCCTCGTGGGCCTGAGTGATCTCAGACGTGCTTCACAGGCCCTTTCAAGCCTCAGCGCTGTCATTTATAAACAACAAGGCCCTACCTCGTGGGATTATTATAAAGATTGAATGAGATAAGGCATGCAAAGTGACTGATGGAGAACCGGACCATCAGTCACTGTTGCTGGCAAACAACCCACAGCATTTTGCAGGGAGAGCCCTACACTTGGTCTCTTGCCCAGGGCTATGTTGCAATGGCCTTCCTTTTGGTCGGTGAGAAATCATTTCATTTTCCGACACTGCAAATTCTAAGCTCTCTCTAGTCCCTTTAAATTCTGCTTGCAAACGAGCCAATCTTTTTTTCTTTCTTTCTTTTTAAAGATTCTTGGATCTGTCCATTTCTTAAATTTTTAAAACGTTTTTACTGTGAATTAGGTGAAGATTTACAAAGCAGACTGTCGCTTTCCCATTCAACGATTCTCATTTCGTGGACTGCAATCCAAACATCTCAGCAGCATTTATTCCTCTTCCTCCCTGTGCTTCCAGTCCTCCCGCTTGCCTGACCCTTCTGAACTCTGCCCTTGGGTAAGTGGTTGATGATGCCGAGGGGTGCACACCTCACTAGAGTTACTGTGCCCCCTGAGGCTCGAAAGCTGAGCCGCACAGGTGAGTTCTGTTCCAGATCTAACCAAGACCAAGGAACACAGCCTCAAGGATTCCACCCATCTCTGTGTGACCGTCAAGTTTAGTCTCTTTTATGATTTTTAGTTCTCTCTCTCTCTCTCTCTCTCTCTCTCTCTCTCTTTCTTTCTCCAGAGATATGGAGACTGATGTCCTCCTGGTTTGTTAATCCACTGGGCTCATTATTCCTACGCAGCCTCTGTTTTAATCTCTCTTCTTTCCTCCAGGCAGGGATAGATGAATGGCTGCATCTTAGATGGCACCTGGTGAACTTTTTGTGCCATGTATATGTGTGTGTGTAAAAAAATAAAAATAATAGCAATATGAAAACCTGGAAATAGTTCCAGGTCTATACGCTGGCCCCCAGGAGTGTCCCCTAGTTGAGTCAGATGGGGTGCCACACCTTGGCCCCAAAATATATCCTTGGCACTCCATCGGGAACTCTATGATCTGTTGCACACCCTTAGTGTTTTGCCATGGTGTGGTTGGGTCAGACATGGTATAATTCTGACCCTGTTTCTCCATTGTTGACCCTGAAGGGCCTTGAGTCAGCGAGGGAAGCCATATTTCATAGTGGGGCCAGCTATATGATCCTCTCTGTGCATCAGCTGTGGGACTATCATGCTGAAGGCTCCGTGGGCCAGGATGCCCTCCATTTTCTCTTCCTCCTCCTTCATTTGTTCTCATGTGCTCTAGTCAGGCATGCCCCTCTCCCCGAGCTGCAGCTTCAGCGCTGACCATAGCAAACTCCCCTGGGGAGAGAGGCAGCTGCCCCCATAGTTGAGATTGGGGTTGTGTGCTCATTGTTACTCACTAAATTGGAATGTGGGACCCTATCTTTGTGGTCTCTAGGACTAGATTATGCTACTTGACATCTGTGTCCCTGGAGACTATGGCCCAAACCCTCAAACTCAGCAACTTATTCCCTCCAGGGAATAAGTGTTTGGTTAGACCTAAGAAGTTTTCATAACTTTGCCTGCTGTATGCCTGACCACACTCCCGGTTATCTTTATACAAAGATAAACAAAACGCACAAGTCTTCTATTGAGCCTCTATATATTTGTGGGTATACTACTTCACTTCCCAAGCCCAATTATGCCTTTAGGTGTATCTTCTTCCAATGCAATTAGCTGTTGTCAGTCTCGTACCATCACCATCCTGCCTCAAAATCCTTCCGCCTAACTTGACAAGTTCTCGACATTATGGCAAGTACTAGCTTTGGCAATGTTTCCACCGTTTGCATAGCATGGATGCTATTTTACTCACCTTTAATAGTCCTTTTCTTACCACCTGCCACGCCGCCTCAGAGTCAATGTCCACACTTCAAGTTTTTGTTCAGAAGCATTCCTCTTCAGATACCCATTTTTGCATCAGATCGCTATTGCTGGGGAGCAACCCCATCATCCCAGGTCATGCAAGGACATTTTTCACTCACTTGTCGGTGGAGTGGGTTGTTAACCGGAAAAAAACAAGAGACCGATGAACAATCGTCTCATCCAGCTCACTCACATACTGCATTTTCCATGCCCCGCCGCTATGATTAACTGTATTAGCTATTAACTTTATTAGTAGTAACATTACTAACATTGTTATGGTTTTAAAATACTAACATTAGCCCAAACCAAAATCAAACTCATTTCCATCAACGCTTAGAGATCCTGCAGGATGGAATAGAACTGCCCCCCCCCCCCACGCCCAGTTTCCAAGACTGTCGCTCCACAAGAACCTCTTCCTCCTGTGGAGCAGCTGGGGGTTTCAAACAGGCTTCATGGTAGGCCGCCCAACTCGTGACCTGCTACGCCGCCAACACTATTAAATGATTGGTTGCAGAAGAACTGGACTCTAATCCCAACTCCATCTTTGTCTCACTACTAGGCATTAAGAGCAGCATTGACCCTCTCTAGGTTTTGAATTCCAACTCACCATTGCCCTCCAGAAGGAGCTTCCCATGGCTCCCACCACCAGTGGTTGGAAGTTGATTCGGCACTATCAAGGATCTTTGCCTTCCTTCACAACAGTGGCCCGGTGAGAGCAAGGTGTCGGCTTGGTTACTGCCCTGTCTTGGCTCCATTATTTGCGCAGACAGGAGTTCAGGAGAGAGGACAAGCAGTTGCCTAAGGGCACACAGCCCCGTTGGTAAAAGGCCAAGCCTGGAAGCTAGACTGCAGGTCCTTTCACATCACATAGCTAGAAAGGAAAGGCACCAGGTCTCTAACTGAGGTCTTCCAACCTCAAGAACCTTTCCTCCATTGATAGCTCTCACAGAGACAAAGCGTGGGGTATGATGCTATAAGAAAGGGAGAGGGGGTTCTGGGAGGAGTAGCACAGGTGGCTACCCGGTCAGTTCTGACTCATGGGGTGTCAGAGTAGGACTGTGTGCTCCATGGCGGGTGTTGTTGCTGCTGCTGTTGTTTGTTTGGGTTTGGGTGGGGGGTGGAGGGTGTAGATCACCAAACCTTTCTTCTGAGGCCTCTGTGTGGACTTGCACCTCCACCCTTTTGTTCAGCACCACCCAGGAACTCCTTTAAAAAAAATCCTTTGCCCATTGCAACTCATAGACCCCTTTTAGGCCAGAGCAGAGCTGGGTTTCCAAGGCTGTACATATTTACAAGAGAAGATTGCTGCATCTTCCTCCCTCTGAGCCGTGGGGCGATTCAAGCTGCAAGCCTGTCAGCAGTTAGCAGCCGAGTGCTTAACCGCTGCAACATCAGGGCTCCATGTGGAAGGAGTATCCAAAGCAAGGAGAGGGAGATTTCCTTGGGCTTGTTGTCCCAAGAAGAAGAAGGCCCTCAAGAAGGGGATTGACCCTCTGGCTGCAGCCGTGGACTGAAGCCCAGGTACAACGGGGAGGCTGGCACGGGACTGAGCAGTGCTTCCTTCTGCTGTGCACGGGGTCCAGATGGGTAAAACCCGACTCTTCAACACCCAACAGCAACAGCGTCAAAACCCAACCCAACCCACTTCCATGGAGTCAAGTCCCCCTGATAGCCACCCTATAGGGCCGAACAGAGCTGCAGCCCAGAGTCTCAAGATTTTACAGGAACCGAAAGCCTCAGCTTTCTCCCTTAGAGCTGCTGGTCGGTTGCAAACACTGACCTTGCAGTCGGCAGGCGGATTCATAACAGCTATGTTGTGGCCGTCACATACTCTGGTGCCAACTTGACTAAGCGTGTAGGAGTGGAGTCTAGCCTATCAATCTGGAGCTAGCCAGACTGTGTGGGCATGACTTTCCCTGAGAATTCTGGGAAATCTCATGCTATTTCCCCCGTGGAGGTGAGAGACCATAGACTCAGTCTCTTGGAGTTGGTCTACGGACAAGACAAGATGGTGGCATGCTGATAGATCCTGAATCCTGGAACCTGGAGGAGCCGAAGGAGAAGCCACATGGATTTGCCCTGATGGAACCGGACCTCTGAGGCTGGAGAAGCCACATGGAGACTCCTGCCAGCCCTGAGATGCTTCTACAGCCATCAGTATCCATTAGGATACTGCTGATGGACCTTGAGTCCTGGAAATGAGGAGCCACGGAGAGATCCCTGCCAGTGGCGAGATCCTTCTACTGCCACTGAATACACAAGACTCTGCACCCACTGGCCTGTGATTGTCCTGGTGTCATTGCACATGTTTTGTGAGTCAGAAGGAGACCTTATCGACTGATATCGGACATAGGGGCTAATATCAGACTTAGGACTTGGACTAGACAGGGTTGGGATGCTTTCTCAGTGTTCCGTTCTTCTTGTATATAAACCTTCCCCTTATAGCCGTATGCGAGTTTATGAATTTGTTTCTCTAGCCTACCTGGACTAATACATATGTCACCAGGGCTCCTTTGAAAGGAGGAGATGGCCCAAATTAGTGCCCCCTAATTAAGACGGTCACCACCAAATTCCCACCAATGGAGGGACCCGATCAGGTTCCTCTGTGAGTCTCCTCCTTAGTCTCTGGTCTCTACCAGACTCCTTGGCATCCCTTGGTGTGTGTGTGTGTGTGTGAGAGAGAGAGAGAGAGAGAGAGAGAGAGAGAGAGAGAGAGAGCTCTCAGGTCTTTCTGTAACTCAGAAGTGATTCAATATATGACTCACTCTACACTGACATTTCCTTATTATCATGACAAAGGAAAGTCTTCTTTCCAACAAGGGTCATGTCCACAAGTAGAAGGGCCAGGAACCAATATGTTGTAGAGGAACAGAATTCACTCTGTAGCAGTAGGTATCAAAGTCCAAATCCTATTCCAACTCATAAAGTTTCCAAGACTGTGAATCTTTATGGAAATACATACATATATATATATATATTATATTCGTGTATAAGCCGAGTTTCTCAGCACATCTTTTTTGTTTTTGTTGCAGTTTTTATGGTACCTTGGCTTATACTCGAGTATATACCGTGTGTGTGTGTGTATGTGTGTGTGTGTGTGTGGCGGCTTCAAAAACTTTATGGGGAATGGAGTTAAAAGGTAATGGAACTATGCCACAATCTTTCTGAAGCATCTCCATTTACATATGCCTGTATAAGGAATAAGAGAGAGTGAGAGAAGGTTACAAGTTGGTCTGTGAATGACAAGGTAAGCAATTCAATACCACCAGCCACTGCTGGGGGGAAGGAGGGGGGAGGAATGAGACTTTAGGAAGATTCCCAACCTCAGAAACCCACTGATTTCCTCTGTCCTGTAGAGGTGCGATGAGTCAGACCCACCCGATGGTAGTGAATTTTCAAAAAGACTGTGGCGTGTGTGTGTGTGTGTGTGTGTGTTAGGTGCACTGTGTTGGCTCTGACACGGCGTGCCCTCTGGACAAGAGGGAGGCCCTACTCTGCCCTGGGACGCCCTCACCATGGCTGTGTTTGAGCCCATTCTTGCAGCCCCTGGGTCAGTCCACCTCGCAGCAGAGTCTTCCTCTCTTTTGTTTCCCAAAGACTCGCCTCCATATAGCCGATTATTTTTAAATGTCAGTGACTCTAAATAACAAACAGGCTCTACCTGGCAACTTGCACTGGAACATTATTATTATTTCTGCTGTAATAATATGTTAAAGATGTTTTGCTGTCTCTGGAAGCGTTTCTGTCATTTTTTTTTAATGCAGAGAAAGCACACTCTTGTCACAGATTGAATTGTGCTCCCCCTCCAAAAAAATTATGTATCAATTTGGAGGGACCATTATTCTCGGTGGTTTGGCAATTACGTGATAATGTAATGTGGCCATTATGCGATGAGCCCTCATGATGTGATAAACCAATAAGAAGATTACGGGTGGAATGCAATGCCTTTTATCTTACAAGAGATCAAAAGAGAAAGAGGCAGCAGAGATCAGAAGGAGCACCAGGAAAGAAGAACCAGGAGGGGAATGCATCCTTGGGCCTGCGGTCTCTGCACTGAGAGACTCCTGAAGCCAGGTAGGAATGAGGCTGAGACACATGGTGATCTCCAGGAAATTCCAGGTCCTCTCGATGCTGGAAGGAGGCAAAGACTTTTCTCCAATGCCAGGAGCCATCAGAGAGCCTTCCCCTGGAGTTGATACTGTGAGTGTGGACTTCTAGACCCCCAAAACCACGAAAGAAGACATTTCCATTTGTTAAAGTCATTTACTCAGAAATTTCTTTTTCTTTTTTTTCCTGTTTTATTTTAAGTTTTTATTGTATTGGGGGCTGTCGAAGTTCTTATCATAACTCATACATATATCCATTGTGTCATACACATCTGCACGTATGTTGTCATCATCATTTTCAAAACATTATTTCTACTTAAGCCCCTAGCATAAGCTCCTCATTTTCCCCCTCCCTCCCCCATGTCCCCTTGATAATTTAAAATTATTCTTTTGGAGGGAGGTTAACATAAGGGGGGAGTAAGGGGGAACCAATCACACTGATTGACATATGGCCCCTCTCCCAGGGGGAAGGACAGCAGAAAAGTGGGTGGTAGGGGGCGGCAGTCAGTGCAAGACATTAAAAAAAAAAAAGAATACTTGTAAGATTTCTGTTCTAGCAACTCTGGGTAACAAAGACTGCAGCAACCATTTGATTAACTGATGTTCGCTGTTCTGACTTAACAGTACAAATCCAGCCTAAAGACGGACTCAGGACTGGAACACTTCATCCAAGAACTGCCCATGTGTACTGCGATGTTTGCACAACGTACTCATCCGAGGCTGTCCTGCTTCACAGAACACATCACGGACATGGGGGATCATGTGGTTCTGTGGGTGCAGAACCATGCCTGGTGCACAATGACGCTGTCTGGGCATAGATGCCCTTGTTATTGGGTATTATTGACCAGTTCCCACTGTTGCAGAGCCTGTATGACAAAGAAAGGCTATCCCACCGGGAGTTTCTAAGTGTCCTCCCTATTCAAGCATGTCACCAGGTCTTTCTCCTGCAGAGCCCCTGAGCAGGTTCACCAGGAGGCTAATTGTTGAACACCCATTTCTGTGCCACCGGGGTTCCTTAGATGAGGGTGAGTCCAGAGGACCACTCCGACGTCACAGAAATGTCAGCTTGAAAGCTCTGCACGGGAAGCTAGCATTTGTCAGCTTCTAGGCCCACAAACTCCCCAGGGCAGTGCTCTCTCTCTCTCTCTCCAGGCCTTCCTCGAAGGATTCTACGCCCTTCACGTTCATCAGAAAGGCAGTGGGCACATCCTCAAGGAAGTCTCCTTGCGTTCCTTGGAAAGGTTCTTTGTGTTCTGGCATCAAAACTCATCTGAGGGAGCCACAACGGGTCTGGAGGGAGGGTAGATACAGTAGCGTTTGCCAACAAGATCCTTAAGAATGAGCATCCGTTACACTGTTGTGATGGGGGGAAATTCCTCCATGCAGCTTTCCTGGGCTCTTTCTCACCAATAAAGTTGTCCGTTTTATTAAAGCTTCTTCATCATAAGCTTTTGTGATCATCCCATGCCCTTTGATAAAAAGCTCTCAAAGGACCCCCTTCACGTCCAACCTCACTGCCATCAGGTCAAGGGCCATTCAAAGCGATCTAAAGGGTAAGACAGAACTACCTCTGTGAGTCTGCAAGGCTGTGACTCTTGACGGGAGGAAAAAGCCCCAACTTTCTCTCCAGGTGATTTCAAACTGCTGACCTTGAAGTTAGCAGCCCAAGGAGTAACCACTATGCCACCAAGGCTCCCAATGGCCTCTTTAGGGTTAAAAAAAAAAACCCAAAAGAACAGTTTTCCCAAACTTCCAAGTTGATCTCTCTGCCTTGAATTTAACTGGCCAGGGAGATGCTCTCAGAAGTCAACGTTTGACTGTACCTTTGGGGAAGACGCAGTAACAAGACTGAGAGGGTGACTTAATGGCGCAGCCAGCCACCAGTTGAATAGACGCATACGCAAACCCATACCGGTAGCCAGGCTTTTGTCAACTCTCCCAAATCCAAACTTGCTGCCGTAGAGTCGATCCTGACTCAGCACGACCCAGGAGCAGAACTGTGGAAGCGCTGGTGTGGGTGGGTGCCCCCGAGGTGGTGCCAACCCGCCGCGATGCCAGGCACCACATACGGACACTCGGCGCAGTCCCGTGTCATCCTCACCGTGGTGCGCATGTGTGAGCCCATTGTTGGGGCTGTTGGGTCAATCTGTGTTGTTGAGCATCTTCCTCGGCGTCCCTGTCTCTCTAGGTCACTGCCTACAAGGGACTGATCGCTCTTGATAACACGCCCAACGTGAGACCCAGTGTCACCGCCATCCTTGCTTCTAAGGAGCGCTCTGACCATCTTTCTTCCAAGACACAGGTGCTTAATCTTTCGATCTTCTTCTCCAGTGCCATCATTCAAAGACACTGATTATTTTTTAACCTTCTTCATTCAATGTCCAACTTTCACATACATCCGAGGCGAGTGAAAATACCATGACTTGGGTCGAGTGCACCTACGTTCTCAATTGAACATCCTGGCTTTTCAACCCTTTAAAGAGGTAGAGCGTGCGCTATGAATATTTTGCAGCTTTTAATTTAGGAGAGAGGTGCTGCTTTGAAAAACACTTAGTACAGTTCAGCTTCCCACCAAGCAGCGCTTCACGAAAGGCCCCTCCAGTCACCTCGAAGACATCATAAACTCTGGGACATCACCTGGACCTCAGTGGAGAGAGACAGACACCCTAAGGAAAAATGCTTTGCTCTTTCAAGGCAGATGAGGACTCAATTTTCAATCAAGATCTCCCCCCATATCTCTCTGTCTCTCTCTCTGTCTCTCTCTCTCTCTCTCTCTCTCTCTCTCTCTCTCTCTCACACACACACACACACACACACACACATACACACACACACCTTTTAAAAACAAAACCAGCTTTTAGCAGAAGGACCAGTCCAATGAGTCCAGCGTTCCCATGGCCTTCTCAGTTGCTTTGTGAGCCACATTCAGCCCAGTGGTGATAAATGAGGGCCGGAACAGAGCTGGGGAAAGGGAGCAAACCCTTGCTTCCTTCTGGGGGGGGGGGGGGGACTATGCGCCATTGTTTGCAGCAGGTTGCCGGAGGAAACTTCTTGTTTGTGAGCCATTTGTAATTAACTGAACCCCGGATGAAAAATGTTGTTGCATATGAAAATGTTAGACTACCCAGGTAATAATAAATCGTTAACAGATGCTGCCGGGATGTAGCGCATTATTAATGACTTGTGGTGGGGCGCCATCAGGTTGGTCGGAGATGTTTTACTCCGAGGGAGAACGCGGTTCTTGCTGAACCTGTGCCTGCTCACGTGGGACAGCGTGGAGGCTGATAGCTTGGCTAGAGAAGCATAAAAGCTGTGTGCACCTTGTAAGGACAATAACAAACCAGCCTTAGGGGCTGCAGACTTTTCTCCCACCATGCAGAGGGCAAAGGTTTCCCTGGGTCCCTCCCATATACGGTGTTTTTCAGACCATAAGATGCACCTGACCATAGACACACCCAGTTTTTAGAGCAGGAAAATAAGGGGAGGAAAATATTCTGAACCAAATAGTACCAGTATACTAAAATGTTCTGGGATACCACACCTTCAGACCGTAAGATGCACCCTCGTTTTCCCCTGCTTTGGGGGCGGGGAGTGCGCCTTATGGTCTGAAAAAATGCGGTACTTACTTGAGTCTGAACTCCTGCTGCCAGATTGTTGGTGCTGAGTCTGTGGAAGTCTGGGGCCTCGCTGTGCACGGGAGATGTCTGGACACGACCACGGACTCGGCAGGAGGAGCCACCGTGGGGTGGGGAGTCGGAAGCAGGTTCTGGAATGCTTACTTGGTACTCAGGCCTCCATTTGCACAGAAGTTCCTACATTCCACCTTGGGGAGCCACAGAGGAGCCTGCCGCCTCCTACTTTGCCCCAGGAGCCCCACACACCCCTACATCTGCTTTTGCACAAGTCCGAGGGTCCTCATTCTTCGGGTCTCCTGCAGGGGCTGGATGGTGCCTTGTTAGGTAAAGCAGAGCTGGGCAGCCCAGGGTCGACTGTGCCAAGCTGTCAGCGAAACGCCAGACCGTAAGTGCAGTGCTGGCGCCACCGTCAAATCCGTTGGAATCTGATTTTCTCTTTTTTGGCTGCCCAAATCATCCCAACTTATACCATTCCCATCCTAAAATGAAAAATAAATGTCTCCCAAATGATTATGGTTTGCACCCAACCTTCTCTCTGCAAGCTCTTCTCCCACCTTACCTGATGGCAAGGTGAGGGCCCTGGTTTTTTTGTTGTTGTTGTTGTTGTTTTCCAATCATTTTATTGGGGGCTCATACATCGTTTTTCACAATATATAAATAAGCATACTCGTCAAGCACCCTCACATGTCCACTTCTATTATTGTTCTCCAATCATCCACCTTTTCCCCTTTAGCCCCTAGTATCGGCTTATCCATTCCTTCCCCTCTTCCCCTGGTCTCTCCTCCCCACCAACCCTCAATAGTTTATACATTGTTATTGTTTTGTCATATCGTACACTGCCCGACCTCTCCCCCAACCCGCTCCTTTGATGCCGGTCCTTCAAATAAGAGCTTGTGTATATATCCTTGCTGTTGGTTCCCCCCCCACTTCTGCCCACCCTTCCAGTATCTCCAATCTAACCATTAGGCCGAAGGGGCCCATCCATCCTGGTTCCCCCATATCTCCAGCTCCCCTCTATGCCAGTGTGACTTCTCCAGTCCATCTGGATTTGCAAGGTAGAGTTGGGACCATGATGGTTGGGGCACGGGGAGGAAGGCTTCAGGAACTAGAGGAAACTTGTATGCATCATCACTGCCTGGCTGCCCCCCGACTGGTCTGTCTCCTCCCCGTGACTCCCCTGTAAAGGGGTGACCAATTATCCACCAGTGGGTCTTAGGTCCCCACCCTGCTCTCCTCCTCCTATGTAATGATGTGATTCTTGTTCTTTAGTGCTCGATATCTGCTCCCTTCGGCCCCTCTTGATCACACAGGCTGGTGTGCTTCCTGCATGTGGACTTTGCTGTTTCTGTGCTGAATGGTGACTCGATTATCTTCAGGTCTTTGAGATTCCAGGCATTCAATCATTTGTTAGCTGGGTACCATCGTTTCTTCTACTTTGTTTGCCTCTGTATCCATTTGTCATGAGGGCCCTGGTTTAAAAAAAAATGCAGGAGGTTGAGGGAGTGGGGGAAGAATGAGGAACTGACTACAATGATCGACATGTAGCACACTCCGTGCTACAACAGAAATGTGGGCAAAGGGAGATAGCAGAGAGTATAGATGTGAAAATAATACTTTATAATTTTTCAGGGGTCCATGAGGGTGGAGGGATTAGGGAGAGAGGAGCTGATACCAAGCGTTCAAACAGAAAGAAAATGTTGGGAAAATGATGACGATGACAAGATATATACAAATGTGTTTGATAGGATTGATGAGTGGATTGATATAAGAGTTCTACGTGGCTGAGCCCCGGTGGCACAGTGGTTGTGTGCGGGACTATGGGTCACAGGACTGACAGTTCAAATCCAACAGCAGCTCTCCAGGAGCAAAGCTGGGCTTCCTACTCCCACCAGGCCAGTGATGCCAAATAAAAAGAGTTCTAAGAGCCCCCAATAAGATGATTTATTAATAAACATAATGGCATCTAACTCCCTCTGGACCAATGAATCTTTCCATGGGAATTTAGTCTTTTGTCATACTTGGAAGGGAAAAAGAAAACTGCCATCAAATTGATTCTGGCTCATAATGACCCAAGACTATACATTTATGGGTGCAAACAGCCTCCTCTGTCTCCCTCAGAAGGCCTGATGGATTTGAACTGCCAACCTTGAAGTTGGAAGTGCCATGGCCAACCCAGAGTGCCACCAGGGGACCTCACTTGTTTCATAGCGAGTCCCTGTTCGGTGTTTAAGGCTATGAGAAGTACAACTCAGAGCTAGCAGGTGCTGCCACATTAAAGAGGTCGTTCTTCATGGCCATCATATGCCTGCTGCAACAGTTAGAGTCTGTGTCAACTTGGTTCCCCTGTGGGAAGGCATGGATGCAATCCGGCATCTCCATGGGACTCCACCTGATGACGTCCAATAATGGTCACCATTAAAAAAGGGGGGATGCCCTTTTTCTAAGAGACACTGTCAAAGACTGGCCCCTCTTTCTTGTCCCTCTCCTTTCTATTTGAGTGAATCCTACACCTGGCTTCTGGGTCCAGCAGCCCATGTGGCCTGCTGACCCTGGGAGCTGTGGGTGCCCCGCCATGCTCCTGCCAACTGTGGGGACACATGGCTCTGCACCCACTGGTCCCAGCTTCTCTCTTCCCCTTCTTTCTTCACCAGCCAGCAGCTGCATGAGTCTGGAGAGGCCTCCAGCCAGTCTCTGACCCATGGACTTGAGCTGGACATGACTGGATCACTTTCTCAATGTAAATTTCTTTCTTAATCATCAAGTGTCATTGGTTTTGTTTCTCTAGAAGCCCTAACATGCATGCCCAAGAGACAAGGAGATATATAGGAAAGGAGAGAGAAGGAGAGGTAGTGAGAGATACAGAGAGATGCTCTATGGTGCTTCATGAGATGAGATGATGACAAAGAGAGATTTGCGGGCATTCAAGCCCTTGTTCCAATTGTTCCTGAGACCGGACTGCTTCTCTGCCCTGCCCACAGTTTTGCTTGGTTGCCTTCTTCACATTCTAGAAACCAACAAAATCATCCTAGTGTTAAAGTCAATTTCTGTTCATTTTCAGCTCAAAGAATTCCAAAAACATATACACTTACATCCTACTCCCTGATACCATCCTTGACTAACGCAGCATCCAAGATCTTCTCAAACGTCCTCGTGAGAGGAGTTCTCTGAGGCCTTCTCAACTTCTCTGGCATCCTTCTCTGTCCCCTGCCTTCCAGGCCTGGGTCCCCGTCATAACTCTTAACTCCTCCGCTTCAACCTTTCCAGACACAGCGGCGATCTAGGACACCATGCATGTGACCAAGTCGGAAAGCCAGTCCTCACCTAAGTGCTTCAGGGATGATGATTGGAGTGTGGAAATCATGCTTCCTGATTTCCACCAGCCAACAGCCCGACTTCTGCCTCACTTGTCTCTTTGCAAATGCTAAACTAATCTATGCTCTCTCGGTGACTCCTGGGACCTCCTTGAACCCGTACCCTAACATCTGATCTTTCACGGACAGTCCCATCCTTTTACTGTCTCCAGCTCTCAGACGACCGAGCGCTACAGGAGATTAAATGAGCATCGCCTGCCAGCATTTTCTCAATAACTCATGACCCCCAACAGTTATTGAGCCATGATCATACGGAATGCACGGGGAGGTCAGGGATGAGTTAAGCCCAGTCACCACTCTTGCCAAGCTCTCTGTCTCATGAGGGACCCACGCTGTAGACAAATGAGATCAACATAGCAAAAAATAAATAAATTCTATCTTTAAAACCCAAACATTCCAATAGCCCAGTGAAGAAGTAGCCACAAAGGAGGGCTTTCGAGTATTGGTGACTCCTTGGCTTAGTCTCGAAGAATCACTAAGAATTTGGAGCCTCAGGCTAGTCTAAGTGGAAGACAAATGGACAACAAATGCAAAGCCACTGGAGCTTTCACCATTCAACAAATATTTATTGAACATCCACCAAGTGACAGGCATTGTTCTCAACGCAGAGGATACAACAGGAAACGACATCACTATCTCAACCTAGACGAGCTCCTGAGCTTCGCCTCAGCTGGGGAGCATGAAAATCCAGGCACTGTTTAATACCCTCGTCGCCTCAGAATCTGTCCCCTCCCGCACCCCAGCCTTCACACTCGAGGCATAGTTAATGTATCTCAGGAAAACGCCATCTTCTTTGTCTCGGTCCGTTCTTCCACCCTATCAAGACTGTCTCCAAGACTGATGTCTCGCCGCCGCACATTTCAGCCATCACTTCCAGGCATGCACCACCCGCACAGTCAGCACAGCATCTGCCCCCTGCATCTTCATCCAAGTCACTCACAGAAGAATGAGACACATGGTGTTGTCGGATCTCATCAGCGTCCTGTGCCAGACACATTGTGCTAACCAAGCACAGATGTCCCGCCACTGGCATCAAACCATTCCTTCATTCAACAGCCGAGAAACTCTGGCTGTATGCTTGTCATGGCTGTATGGGTGCACATGCAGAGATAACTAGCTCTGCCCTTGACAACTTGCATATCTAGGCCTGCAAAAGAGGCAGTCACTAACCCTGACAAAGAAAGGCAGGGAATATTTCTGAAAGAGAGAACATCGAAGTTGGTCCTCAGCAAACATTCAGGAAGGAACAGAGTGGGAACAGGACAAAGGGCACCCCCCAGGAAAGGGAACTGGTTGTCATCAAGTGAATTGGACCCTATGGGTCTCAGAGATCTGTAGTGTGCTAATCCAGGGAGACTAAAGAAACAAATTCATAAGCATGCATATGGATATAAGGGAAAGGTTTATATACAAGAGGAATGGAACATTTAGAAAGCATCCCAACCCAGTCCAGTCCAAAGGTCATGAGTCCAATATTAGCCCATATGTCCGATACCAGTCTATAATGTCTCCTTCCAACTCACAAAGCATGTGCAATGACACCAGGACAATCACAGGCCAGTGGGTGCAGAGTCTTGTGTATCCAGCAGCAGTAGAAGGATCTCGCCACTGGCAGGGGTCTCCCCATGACTCCTCATTTCCAGGACTTAGGGTCCATCAGCAGGATCCATTGGCAGTAGAAGCATCTCAGCACTGGTAAGGGTCTCCCCATGACCTCCCAAGCATCTCAGCACTGGCAGGAGTCTCCACGTGTCTTCTCCAGCCCCAGAGGTTTGGTTCCAACAGGGCAAGCCTATGTCGCTTCTCTTCTGGCTCCTCCAGTCTCCAAGAATCAGGAGCTATCAACATGCTGTCATCTCACCTTGTCAGTAGTTTTCTCGAAGGAACTGAATCTATAGTCTCTCACTTCCAATGGAAAATGCTGTGAGATTTCCCAGAATTCTCAGAGAAAACCATGCCCACACAGAGGTCTCATTGACTATCTCCAGATTGAGAGGCTAGACTCCACCCCTACACTCAGTCAAATATGCACCAGAGTACAGGACTGCCACATTTAGGAAAGCAGAAAGCCTCATCTGTCTCCCTTAGGGAAGCTGGTAGGTTTGAAAGGCTGACCTTGTGATCAGGAGTCTATTGACTAACTCAGAGCATCACCAGGGCTCCTTAGGGAAGAGAATAGTGTCTGCAAAAGCTTGATGCATTTAGCAACCGTACCAGGGTTGGGCTGCAGCTTGGGAGATAAAGGAGATTGGGAAGATGAGCAAAGGGTGAAGCTCTGTGTCTAACACTCCATCAGCATTCCAGACCCATTCCATCCTCTATCCTCTCAATGAGACATCTTGGGAAGCCACCTAGCTTTCTTATGGGGCACTGAATGTGCCTAGATTTCCGAGTAACACCATTTCATCATCACAAATTCAAATCCCTGCCTTCCTGGGCCCCCACAGACCATCATACCCAATGAGCATTGGTTTACAGACACTGTGTTTTCCAACACAAAGGGCTGCTTTCATTTGTTTCTTTGAAAAGCAGATTCACTAGCAGCCTGTGTGATCATGAGGTGTCAACCAGATCAGGTATCAGGCATCAGGCATCAGAAGACCTCAAACAAGCAATCATCTCAATGCAAATGAGATGGGGCAGAGTGGAGTTGCAAAGGCCATCTGTAGACAATTGGACATCCCCTCACAGAAGGGTCACAAGGAAGGGATGGGCCAGCCAAGGTGCATTAGAGCACCAATGAAACTTGCAACTTTCCTCTAGTTCTTTAATGCTTCCTCCCCCCCTTCCCCACTATCATGACCCCAATTCTACCTACAAGCCTAGCTAGACTAGAGCATGTGCACTGGTATAGATAAGAGCTGGAAACACAGGGAATTCAGGACACAGAAACCCTCAGGACTAATAATGAAAGTAGTGATACCATGAGGGTAAGGGGAAGATGGGGGGGGGGTGTGGTAAGAGGAGAACAGATCATAATGATGGATATATAACCCCCACCCCCAGGGTGGCAAACAACAGAAACGAGTGAAAAGTGACAGCAGGCAGTGTAAAATATGAAAATAATAATAATCTATACATTACCAAGGGCTCACAAAGGTGGGAGGGTGGGGGAGGGAAGGAAGGAAAAAGGAGGATCTGGTCCCAAGGACTCAAGTAGAAAGAAAATGTTTGGAAAACAATGATAGTAATATATGTGCAAATGTGCTTGACATAATGGCTGTATGGACTGCGATAAGAGCTTTAAGAGTACCCAACAAAATGATCTATTAAAAAAAATTTTAAGGGAAAGAAAAACAGATGCCATTGGGATCCACCGTCTTGGTAGACAAGTGTAGGAAATGAGAGGAAGAAGAGGAGCCAGTGGGTAGACGTAGGGAGAGATGCTAATGAAGTCACATACCTGGAGTGGCTGGCCACCTTTACCCTTGGACCAGAGGGATGAGTGTGGATGTTGGTTTGGGATTTTTCTGTCAACCCTATGCTCCCCTATTAAGGTTGGACAACATTTTCTTTCTACTTGAACCCAGGGTATCAGCTCATTGCCCCCCCCCCCCACCATCCCTTCTGCATGAACCCTTGATAACTTATAAATTGCTATTATTTTCCGTGTGTTACACTGACTGATATCTCCCTTCACTCACTTTTTTGTTGCCCATCCCCCTGAGAGGGGGTTATATGTAAATCATTATAATCTGTTTCCCCTTTCTCACCCTACCTTCCCCTTTCCCTCCTGGTATCGACAACTCTCATTATTGGTCCTGAAGGGTTTGTTTGTCCAGAATTCCCTGTGTTTCCAGCTCTTGTTTGTACCTGTGTATATGCCCTGGTCTAGCCAGATTTGTAAGGTAGAATGAGGGTCATGATAGTGGGGTTGAGGAGGAAGCATTAAAGAACTACAGGAAAGTTGTGTACTTCACCAGTACTTTGTCCAATTGTCTACAAATGGGCTTTGAGTCTCCACTCCACACTCCCCCTCATTCACGTTGATACCATTTTTTTTGTTCTGGGTCTTTGATGCCTGCTACCTGATCTTATCAATACCTCATGATCACACAGCCAGGTGTGTTTCTTCCATGTGGACATTGTTGCTTTTCAGCTAAATGGTTGCTTGTTTATCTTCAATTCTTTAAGACCCCAAACACTATAACTTTTGATAGATGGCACCATCTTCTTTCTTCACTGCATTTGCTTATGCACCCCTTTCTTCACTGCATTTGCTTATGCACCCCTTTTGTCGGGAAGGTGAGCATAATAGAATGCCAGGTTATTAAAACAAAGTGTTCTTGCCTTGAGGGAGTACTTAAGTAGAGGACCAATGTATGTCTGCTACCTTAATACTTAACATATCAATACATGTACATAGATCTATCTTCTTATTGTTATATATAAATATATTTACATGTGCACATGCTTGTATTTAGACCTCTATAAATGTCCTTTGCCTCCTAGTTCTTGCCTCTATTTCCTTTTACTTTCCTCTGGTCCCACTATCATGTTCGTCTTTCATTCAGGTTTAGTAATTCCTTTCAGCTACATTGCCCTTGATCAAGTCCCACTGGGCATCCTATAACCTCCTTGACATCGATTTTGGAACACTTATTGTTCCATTGTCCCTCTCTGGTGTTCCCCGAGAACTATAGGGTCCATTGTTTTCTCCCATGCCTTGTTTATTCTGCCCATCTTATCCAGGTAGACATGCAGAGACGATATAAGCACAAAAATAAGACAGAGAAAAACAAAGCAACAAAAGAAAAGCCAGGTCTGAGCCCTGGTGGCTTAGTGGTTGTGCAAGGGACTGCGGCCCACTGGGATGGAGGTTCAATTCCAGCAGCGGTTCCACAGGAGCAAAGACTGGGCCTCCTCCTCCCACCACTAGAGGGCAGTGATGCCCAAAAAACAAACAAACAAAAAGCCTATAAATAGTTCCAGGTCTGTTTGTTGACCTTTACGAGTGTTTTCTGGTTGAGTCTACCAGACTCTGGTTGACTCTACCAGGTGCTACATCCAGGCCCCAAAGTCTGTTTTTTTATATTCCTCGGGACTTCATTGTTTGGCTCCCTTTGCCGCTCTGTGGCTTGCCCTTACTGTGACACCTTCATCTCCCCACCCCACCCCGTGGTGGGGTCAGATTGGGCACAATTCCCGTACTGTGTCTCCAGTGTTGTTCTCTGTAGCACTGTGGGCCAGCGAGGGATGGTGTGTCTCCTGACAGGGCTGGTCCTGTGGTCCTCTCTGTGCATTGGCTGCTCTGACCAGGAATATTGTCCTCGGGGCTTGGTGGGCCAGGATGTGTTCCACTCTCTCTCCTTCCCCCTTCGTCTGCTCCTGTGGGCTCTGCTCAGACGTGCCCCTCTCCCTGAGCTCTAGTTTCAGTGCTGCCCTCTGATGTCCGATCCAACCCGCGGATCAGTCAACGTGGGTTCCTGAAAGGGGGACTGGGAATGGAGAGGGCAAGAGACGCGAGAAATGGAGACAAGACAGGATTCTGATCAAGTCTCGTTTATTGAGCCAAAAGGCAGGGTTAATATAGGCTAGCAACAGGAAGGGGAGGTACAACTTATGGAAATGAGGGGTAGGGATAATCAGCCAATCATACACATATCTACAAAGAAACGGCAGGAAAAAAATGGTGGGAAGCAGTTCTCAAACAGGTCCGCATGCTAATTAGGTGAACTCAACAGGTCTGCATGCTAATTAGGTGAATTCATGGATTCAAAGGTTATCTTGCCCACAAGCTGTTGCAATACAAAAGGTCAATAAAGGGGTCCCTGAGGGATGGGAACAGCATTTGGCTTCCCACAGATGTCTGCATTCATTGTCTATGGGCAGTCTCTCTTTGGCTTTGTTTTGTACAATGTAAAGAAGGAGCTTTAGGGGCACGCTGGTTAAGCACTTGACTACTAACCAAAGAGATCAGTGACTCAGACTCACGCACCAGCAGCCCTCTAGGAGAACAGTATGGCAGCCTGTTTCCGGAAAGCCTGCACTCTTGGAAACTCTTTGCGGCCATTGTGCTCTGCCCTGAGGGGTTGTGATGCACTGGGATCAACTTGAGGGTGTGGTGCAAAGTAGAAGCCGCTCGCTTTGGTGCCAGCTGTCTTGGGCGTATGTATACAAAGTTAGCTGGCTCCTCTTCCGCTCGGTTAGCTGTAAGACAAATAAGCCTAGTGTTGACTGGGGTTGAGGAAACCAGCTTTATTACACTGCTGTGCGACAACTTGTAATGATTACATTTAAAATAGAGACACCCTGAAATTCTGTGACCTCAGCTCTAGGATCTGATTGCATAGACTTCTAGTAGGAATATGAATGACAGCATTGTTGGTACTGGGGGGTGGGGGAGAGAAACAACTTAAATGTCTGTCTGTATCTGAATGAATATATTATAGTACCGCCATATAAATAATATTCTACACAACCAGGTTGTTGTCTTTTTTTTTTTTAAGAATACCATATGCACAGATTTGGAAAGAAGTCCACAACACACTGTCAAGTGAAAAGAGAAGACACAACACATTAAACGTGGTGTTCATCTTTATTGGGGATTTTTTTTAAATAACTAAGAATAGCAAATGATTGACTAGCCAACAATCATCTCAATAGTCAATCTTTACAAAAACCTCCCAAAGTAGGTGCTGGCTCCCACCCCGCACCCCACCTTTGCCAGAGGAGGACACTGGGACTCTGAGGAGGTCAGTCATTTTCCCAGGAATGGGCAGTGAGTAAGTGGGGGAGCCCAGATGCAAGACAATCTAATCCCAAGGTGGGAATTCACCTCCATCCACAACAGAACAGCAAGCTCTACGCAGAAAGAGAGAGAGAGAGAGAGAGAGAGAGAGAGAGAGAGAACTTTCTCTGCTTGCTCTATCCATTTCTCTATTGTTTGGATTTGTTACAATGAGCGTGTAATTGAAAAATAAAAATTTTATAAAAGCACCCAACCATGTGGAAACCTTGCCTGGGATGGGAGCCAAGTGAGGGTGGAGGGAACCACAGACACATTGGCTCGGGCTGAGTGGAGCTCAACTATAACTGTACTTGAATTACCCCCCCATACACACCTGCCCACCAGAAAGGAGAGGCATGGATGGGAGACTGTGGGGAACAGACAGCGCCAGCTTTGTTCGAAGGCAACTGAAGTTCAAGTCTGAGCTCTGACATCTACCAGCTTCACCAGGTGTGTTAGTCTAGGTAGACTAGAGAAACAAAATCATAAACACACATATGTGTATGAAGGAGAGTTTTATAAAAAGAGTATATTAAGAGAGCATTCCAATCCAGATCAAGTTCATAGCCCAATATTAGCCCATATGTACCATACCAATCTATAAAGTCCTCCTCAGACTCACGAAATACATGCAATGATGCTGAATGCAGGATAATCACAGACCAGTGGGTGCAAAGTGTTTTGGACCCAGTGGCAGTAGAAGTATCTCAGCGCTGACAGGGGTCTCCACGTGGCTCCTCCAGTTCCCAGGGCACAGAGTCTATCAGTGTAGTGTCTTGGGTCTTGTCCGTAGAGTGTCTCTCAGGGAGTGAGTCTTGCCTCTTGTCGGTAGAGAGTCTCTGAGGGAGTGAGCAGAGAGAGAGAG
>PVJH01026334.1:0-30188 GCA_004026705.1 Nesogale talazaci | reverse complement strand
AAAAAAATCATTCCATTGAGGCCCACACAACTCCCAACACAAGCAACACAAACCAAGGGCTTGAGCAGAAAATATTTGGAAATGAAGATGGCAACATATATACAAATATGCTTGATACAAATGATGTATGGGATGTTATAAAAGCTGTAAGAGCCCCCAATAAAATTATTGGGGAAAAAAAAGAAAAAGAAAACCAATGTCTAGGAAAAAACCAATGGCAATGTATGTACAAATATGCTGATACAATTGATGTATGGATTGTAATAAGAATTGTCAGCGCCCCCAATCAAGTGGTCTTTCAATAAAAACACAAAAACAAACAAAAATAATTTTAAACTTAAACAGGAAGAATGATGTTCAAACTCAGGAAGCAGGTAAGTAAAGAAATTATGATTGGAGCCAGGCCAGAAGGATCCCCCATTTAGATAAGGAATGGAGTCTGGAGCTCTGAGGGACAGGGTCAATTAAAGGATAAACTCATGCTAACAGTAACCTTTGGAAAAATGTATGTATATAGAACTGTTTCCTGTGACCATTGCAAAAGCTGCTTTTTGTCACATAGTTTAAGGTGTTTTGTTCCCTGTATCGTTGCAGAACCTGCTCTTTGGAATATATGACCTGCTTGTTTGTCACTGGATTTTTGAAACACTCTAAAGATGGCAGACCCTGATTTTCCTTTTGTTTTGTGCTGGAAGAACAGACTTAGAGATTCTCACATCAACTTGATCTGTCTTTGTCTGAAATAGTAACAGGCAATCCCAGACCCTTGTTCCTGAAAACAAAATCAGAAACCTGCCTTCAGAAATACATACGATTCTCCATGAAGCCAAGAGCCCTGCAAACCACATTTAGTCTGTAAGCTCTGCTTGCCTATGACACCACCCCCCCCCACATAGGTCTCTATTCTTTAATAAATGATTTACTACAACTCTGACTTTCTAGTCTTGTCCATGCCTGTCTCTAAGAACAGCTTCACTCGGTGAGGGGGTGGGGGGAAGGAGTGGGTGGGAATGTGGAGCTTCCTATTTTCACAGAGTTAGTTAGTCAGAAACTGGCACAGGGAGAAGAGGTGATACATGGAAGGAAACTGGCAGGAATCTTAAACAAAAAGGAGGTGCAGACCCGTTTCAGCACACACCTCTCCAGCACAAGGGACAGTGAAGGGCAGAATAAGTCCCCTTTCCTTATCAGTAGGTGAGACCAGGGATAGTGGAGATACAGAACTGGCTGGGGGAAGACAGACAGGATGTTCACACCACCGTACAATGTCTGAGGATTCTCTTGAATTGACTTTGGGGATGAAGTCTGGGGTGCTAGACTGCCAGAATATGCATGCCAGAAAGGAGGAGGGACACCAAGAGGACCAACCAATAGCAGACGACCTGCCAGAAAGCCAGCCTTTGGTGGTGAGCAGTAAACTGAGGCAGAGTTCAGACAAAAATATGAAGCAAAGGTTGCCTTATTTAGGGGAAAAAAAAATCTCTACAGAAGGGAAGGGAGAGCAGAGAAGGGGGTGGAAGCATCTTACACCCAGAGCGGATCTCACAACCTGGAGCGTAGGTTAGGGGAGTTGCACCTGGTACTGGGACTGATTTGAGCTAATGGCAGGTGGATTGAAAAGGGGAAGAGACATTTCTGGTGCTGTGGTTGCTAGGAAAAAATGCTAGGGAGAGGGGCACTGTGTTCTGCCTGGGCTTGTCCTTAGGACACAATGGAGGTGTTCAAGGAGGTCGTCTTGACCCTGGGAAACAATACTAGGCAGAGGCAGGCTATGTACCATCTGCCCGGTGAGGTAAGTTCTGGGAAATGCTGAAGGCAGTTGCTTTGAAGTTCAGGTGCTTTGAAGCTTAACAGATCATCTGTTTTCTTGAGAGGCTGGAACAAGGGGTGACTGGCCCTGGAGAGACAAAAATGGGGGACTGGAACAAGAGGCCACCTGGTTGAGGGCCTGGCCCATACAGGTGGAAGTTCATATTAGCCAATATAAGGTCCAGATTTACATTTTGCCAGTCCTTATAGACGAGCTAAAGCCATTTGTATTTCTTTTCCCCCTTTGATACACTCATTCTTTTTGTTCATATGTTTTATCTGACCCTTGTTTGAATGTTGACCCTCCCCTGAACCTTTTCTTGAAAGCACAAGCAGGCTGGAAACTCTGAACTTCCTCCCAGGAACAATACTCTGAGTCATGTGTCCAAACTGTTCATTAGGGTTCAATCTCAAATTTGAGTGGGTCCTCCAAGTTCCCAACAGTACCTTTGTTGTTGTTGTTGTTGTTGTTGTGGGCATCACTGCCCCCTGATGGGAGTAGGCGGCCCAACCTTGCTCCTGGAGAGCTGCTGCTGGATTTGAACCACCAACCATGTGGGCTGCAATCCCACACACAGCCACTACACCATCGGGGCTCAGTCTCCCAACAATATCTTTGACCTGCTCTGTTCTCATTTGTGACTGCAGGGTTTAGGGAGAGGAGCCAAGGCTCAAGAGGTAAGTCAGGCTGAGGCACTAACCCTTCTCTACCATGTTCATTTGATACCTTTGGCACTACACGGCATCACAATGTTGCTCGTCCTCTTCCCTTATTTCAAGGCAATAGTGTGAATGACAGGTAGTTGGATTAGGGGTCAAGGGGGTTGTTACCCAGAAATGCCTTCCCTAAATGAAAATCTGATGGCACTGCCAAAATAAAGGGGTCGGAAAGAAATCAGACACACATTAGACACTTAGGGGAAAATCCAGAACTGAGCCTGTGCAGACCTGGGTGGAAGCGAACCTGACCACACCCACATTAGGCACCAGCAACACTACATCACACAGGTGTGATCCTAAACTCAGCCAATAGGGTTGGCCAGTACCATTATCAATCACACCCTGCCTAAGGTGGGAATAGGAAGGGATAAATAGCAGACTCTCTTGATCAGTTGCTCTCTTGTGGGTCAGAAGGTGTTGGTGGGAGGTGGGGGTGGGGTGGAGAGCAACATATATATGTGCATGTCCTGCACCCTGTCTGTGGCCATCTTCTATTGTGAAGTCTTATGTGGTCTCTGTGCGGCCTTGCACGTTGTCCAAAGATAGTGTTCACTTTCTGAGACTGTAATATCTGAAACTTGCCTTTCCCTCATAAAAGTTACTTCGATTTACGAAAGTGCTTCTGCCAAATGAATTCCTTCAGATCTGAGAAGCAAGAACCGTGGTAAGCCACCCCAGAAACCTAACACAAATACATCATCATGAAAGCAAAAGCCACCCCCAACCCTTACAGATCACCTTGTTAGGTTTCAGGGATGATTTTCCCCTCTACTTGGGGATGGGCTGGGGGAGGGGAGCTGTTTGGGGGTATTGGCCATTTTCAGTAGCTGAGCTCAGGCCCCTGTGTGACATCATGCTGCTGGTGTCTTGTGTGCAGGCCCAGGTTGACCATCACCTGTGTCTAGGTGAATGTGGTCTGAGCATGCCTCATTTTGAATTGTCTCCACAGGTGTCTAATGTGTGCCTGATTTCTTTCAGACCCTTTTGTCATGGCATGGCCAGCTAAATTGTGCTTTGCTTCAGCATTTATTGAGACCACCCTCTTTATCTAGGATCATTCTACCTCCCAACTTTATTCAGCTTTTTACTGGGGGGAGGGAGTTAGATTTAAACTCAGATCCAGAGTGACCTGGAACAATAAAATCATGATTTCTACTGTTTTAAGGAACCCCGATGGTAGAGTGCTTTGTGTGGGGCTGCTAACTGCAGGTCAGCGGTTCAAACCACCAGCCATGCCACAGATGAAAGATGAGGCTTGCTAGTCCCATATAGAGTTTCAGCCTTGGAGTCCCAGAAAGCCTGTTGTAGCCTGTCCCACAAGGTTGCTTTGAGTCTGAATTGACTTGATGGCAGTGAGTTTGGTGTTGAGTCATTTATCAACCTTCATCTAAAAGAACTGACTTAGTATGTAGCCACCTTGGGAGGGAAAGCAATTTTCCCATTGGCCAAGCAAAGATGGAATCTAGATTTCCTTTCCACCAGTGCTCGGGGGCTCAGTATTCTTGGGGCTATTAGTCTCCACAGTCTGTTGTCAGTCTTCCAGGAGCTGATGGAGCGAGTGCAGCATTTGGAAGCTTCTGCAACACCCAAGTATGTGATCTCGTATTTTATAAAATATTATCTATGGCAGGTCTTAAGTGGAGAATATGAAAGATCCTTTGAACGGACCATGCTAGTATGGTGCTAAGTCATTTTTGTTCTTGAGCTGAATGGGTGAGTGAGTGGAAAAATCTAGGATTTCTTTAGAAGCCACAGAAGGCTCTTGTGCAATGCTCACTGTGACAAAACACTGCTATTTCTATAAAGCACAAGATTTGATTTATTTATTTCCAAAGAAATATAGAACTGAAAGTGATATGTCAAGATTTCTTTCTTTTCTTTTTTTTTCTTTTGAGCAACAGATGTGAATGACTTGCTATGAATCTTTTCAACAGTACAGTACAGATGAGCTAGGCACATGGTGCTGGTTGTTCAGTGGTGAACAGCACCTACCCTAGGCTTGGATTAATACGGTAAACCATTTTGTGTGGGGATAATTGACACGGTGCCCAGTTATAATCATTTAAAGGTATGCTGTTACTGTTGTGCGAGGCCACCAGGTCAGTTCTAACTCCTAGCAGCAGAGCACAGTACAACAGAGCAAAGCACAGCTCAGTCCTCCACCGTCCTTGCAATTGTTCTTATGTTTGAGCCTATTTTATCAGCCACTGTGTCACTCCATCTTGTCAAGGGCCTTCCTCTTTGTACAGAGTATTTTAGCATGGTTGTGCTAAGTAGGCCACCTAAATGCTGAGCAAGAGGGAAAGGGAGAACTAGGGAAGGAATTCATAGCACAGAGGCAGGTGGAAGCACTCTTCCTTTTTCAATAGATTCCCAGCATGGAGGGAGGTGGAAGAGCAGAGAAGACACCATTCCTTTATCAAGATGCACACAACAAAAAGAGACGGTGGAAGTGTTTGGGTTCACCAGCCCCCGAGGACATTGCTCCTGTTCAGAGCAGTCAATGCACAGAGAGCACCGTAGGGCTGGCCCCACCATGAGACACACATCCCTCACAGCCCATAGCGCTTCAGGGGACAACTCTGGAGGCACAATGCAGGGAATTATGCCTGATCTGACACCACCATTCCAAGGGTGTGCAGCACCAAGGGTGTGCAACAAAGCAGCAAGGGGAGCAAAACAATGAGGTTCCTGGGGAATACCAAAAATAGACTTTAGGGCCAGGGTGTGGTATCCCATCAGACTCTATCGGAAAACACTCCTGAAGGTCAACAAACAGACCTTGAACTATTTTATAGGCTTTTCTCTTTTTTCTTTTGTCATCTGTTTTGTTGTTGTTGTTTTGTTTTGCTCTTCTGTGTGCCTATTATTGTCTCTGTATGTCTCTCTAGAAAAGATAGGCTGGGTAAACAATTCAGAGGAGAAAACATTGGAATGATGGCTGAGGGTAGTGGTGCATGGGAGAGGGGGAGGTGGGGAACGGGAGTGGTGTTAACAAACCCAGAGAGAAGGGAACAACAAGCAACCTAAAATTGAAGCCGAGAAGGATGTAGGATACCTAGTAGGGCTTGATCAAGGGTAGTGTAACAGAGCCAAACATGATAGTGGGACAAGATGAAAGAAAAAAGAAATAGAGGAAAGAACAAGGAGGCAAAGAGCATTTATAGGGTCTAAAAAGAGGTATGTATATATATATATATATATATATATATATATATATTTTTTTTTTGTTCTAATGACCTGTCATTCCTTGAGGTTCATTTTCCCAACAGGGTTGCTGAAGACAAAATGTGTGCATAAGCAAGTGTGAAAAAAATGACGGTGGCCAGATATAAAAAATGTAGCATGTGGAATCTTAAAGACTTGAAGATAAACAAGCAGCTATCTAACTGAAAAGCTACAAAGTCTGCATGGGGGAAGCACCCCAGCCTGTGTGACCATGAGATGTTGATGGGAATGGGTATCAGGCATCAAAGACCCAGAACGAAAAATCATGTCATTGTGAATGAGAGGGAGTGGGGAGTGAAGACCCAAAAGCCCATATGTAGGCAACTAGACATTCCTTCAAAGAAGGATCATGAGGAAGAGACAAATCAGGGTGCTGTCTAGCGCCGACAAAACATACAACTGTCTTCACGTCCTTTAATGCTTCCTCTCCTCTACTATCCTGACCCCAGTTCTACTGTACAGATTCAGCTAGACCAGAGCATGAACACAAGTCCAGATAAGAGCTGGAAACAAGGGAATCCAGCACAGATAAACCCCTCAGGATTGATACTGAGAGTAGCCACAGCGGGAGTGTGAGGGGAAGGTGGGGGAGAAAGGGCGAACTGATCACAATGATCTACATATAACCCCCTCCAAGGGGGACGGACAACAAAAAAGTGAGTTAAGGAAGGCATCGGTCAGTGTCAGACATGAAAAAAAAAAACCCCTATAAATTATCAAGGGTTCACGAGGGAGGGACGGTGAGAGAGAGAGGGAGTGAAATACAAGGAGCTGATACCAAGGGCTCAAGTAGAAAGCAAATGTTTTGAGAATGATAATGGCAACACGTGTAAAATGTGTTCGACATAATGGAGGGATGTATAGATAGTGAAAGGGTTGTATGAGCCCTAGATGAAATTATTATTTTTTTTTAAAAAAGGAGTGAAACAACAACCAAAAAGAAGATGCTTGTGCTGAGCTGGGCAGGATATTTTTACCACGCTCCCCACAAATGATTAAATTGACCCGTTGGTTCTGGCCAGATCCCACAGGCACAATACAGACTTGGATATGTGCTCACCAGTCATAAAAGGGTGGCATACTAGGGAGAGCTGGCCAATGGCAGGAGGTTGGCTCCCAGCAGCAGAAATACTGCTCGCAGACTAGAAAAACAGAAATCCCCACTTGCACAGTTGTGTGAAATGTAACCCTTAAATAACCCACTCACGGTTCAACCTTTTGTCCTGTCTCTTGTCTGAATACTTTCTAGGGATTTTGACAAAAAACAAGAGAGGTGGGACCTGAAGCTTCAGTCCCTCCATGAGGTTTCTTGGGTGGATCATACCTTGGTTTTTGGCTCTGCAAGAGAAAGAATTCATGCTGTAGCCTGATTTGTAACCCAAGTGAGGAAGGATGGGGTAAGTTTCAGGTTTCACAGTCTCAGAAGAGTACAAGCTATTTCAGAGAAGCATGCCAAACTGCGGTGAAGCTGTGCAGAAGCTCACAACTGGACAAGAGCAACCTCATGGGGCCGCGCACCCACCCGTGCCCGGCTGAGGCCAGAGAGAGTGTGACAGGAGGCCCTGCACGAATGGGCACAGGGGCAGGGTAAAAAGGCAATGGCCTTCTCGCCAGCAGGGGAGACGTGGTTGAAAATATTGGTAGACCCCACTGCCTCACTTAAGCCCACTTGGGTGACATGCTAAACCCAGGCCTAGTTTGAGCTGTCCATGTGTACTGGCCACCTGGCTTGGGGCTTGAATTGGAGCATGGCCAGTTCATGGGTCTTCATGAGAGTCTAATGGTCACCTCATTCCTTCCTTACAGGTTTTGGAGGTCTTTGTAAGTATGGGAGACTACCTAACACCTCCAATCAATATGTATTTAGTGTTATTATATAGCATATATGTATGCATTCATAAAGCTTTATAGTTTACATATGTTCAGAAAAGAGCGATCACATTTTAGCAAGCATAAAAGAATGTGCTATTACTTTATACACCAAGAATCTAAACAGGGAATGCTTAGATGTTTACAATGAACTTAATCGTCATATAATGAAATGAGACCAGTTTTCGGACATGTCATCCAATAGCTGGTGCACCATCTGCTGGCTAAATGAAAATTCACAGGACTCTAGATGCAGAGAAAGCCTTTTTTTTTTTTTTGGCTGATGAAGCACTCAGTAGAAAGATCTACTCTAGGAGACAAGGATATTTTATTTTGTGAAATAGGTATATAATCAACTTGATAATTTTTGAAATGGTCTTATTGAGATATAATGAACATGTCCCAAAATTCAATATTTCAATCATATTAAGGAGAGTTGGGCAACAGTCACCACAAATAACTTTAGAACATGCTTTATCTTCTTTTATCTGCTACTATTAAATATCCATTTCCTTTCAACTTTTCCTCCCATGGCCCCATGTAATTATGAATCTGGTTACTGTCTCCATTGGGCCACCCATTCTAAATTCCATATACAGAAAAACATAAAAAACAAAGACATAAAACAGGAAAAGAACCCAGCAACAAAGAACAAATAATACAAAGACGTTCAGTTGAAAAGAAAGTAGAAAATGTAAAAAAAGAAAAAAACTGGAATAGATTTAAAATGGGTAAAAGAGAGATCAAATGACAAGGTGTTACATTCCAGCTGAACATAACTGTTAACATCCACTTCGTAATGCTTTCTGTCTGATATTTTTTTGGGGCGGCAGAAGCTTCATTGCCTTCTAGTAGTCGTGGGAGCTACCCAGCCTTGCTCCCAGAGAGTTACTGCTGGATTTGAACCACCAAGCCAATGGGCCACAGTCCCGCACTCAACCACTATGCCACCGGGGCTCAGCCCTCCGTCTGATGTTAAAGATATTCACATCTCTAGATTTTGGTCAGAGGGAATTCACTGGAGACTCTATCCATGTAAAAACTCTCCCCCACTCCCCGCCATGTGGCCTTGAATGCTTTCCAGTGTACTAGCTGAGGCTACATTATCTGAAACTTCTTTTTCTCTTTTTTGGGGGGGCTTCTACTATTATCCACAGCATTTTGCAACAGGGTGTTTAGAATTTTAGACCTTATACTGTTCTCTTCTCTGGATTTGGATTTTATTATTTACAATCCTTGGATCACAAAGGCTGGTATGCTTCTTCTGTGTGCACTTAGCTAACTGCTCACTTAGATGGCTGCTTATTTTGAGACCAGCCTTTAAAACCCCAGACACTATTCTTTCAGATAGGCAGGCATAGTCTTGAAAGGTAGAAAGGGGGCTGAGCCCCGGTAGCGTAGTGGTTGAGTGCGGGACTGCGGCCGACTGGCTTGGCGGTTCAAATCCAGCAGCAGCAAGGCTGGGCCTCCCACTCCTACCAGAGGGCAGTGATGCCTAAAAAAAAAAAAAAAGAAAGGTAGAAAGAGTAGAGATAAAGGAGGGGAGGGGTGTGCCTCTGTTGAATGTCTATGCTAAACAAAATTAGCTGCTCATGCAGCTGGAAAGAAATCAGGCAACATTATTTACCTATGGGGACAATCCAAATTCGAGCATGCTCAGACCAAGGTCATCTAAGTGGAAGCCAATCAGGGTATTCACACTAGGCACCAGCAACATTACAACCCACGTGTCCCTGAACTCAGCTAGTAAGATCAACCAAGTCCTTCAATCATGCTGCCCCCTCCCCACCCCACATACACACAAGTGGGGATAGGAGGGGATAAATAGCAGAAACTGAGGGCAGGCCTCTCTCTTTCCAGTAGAATCTCTACTGCCAGGGCTCTCTCTTCTTCCTCCTTCTCCTCCTCCTCCTCCTCCTCCTTCTTTTCTCCAGTTTCAGTGCTCCTCCTGTGGTTCTGTGGGCTCCACTTTCTGACCATTTTTCCTTGTGATTTTTCATGCTCTTCCAAGTCAACCATTTTACAGTGGTTGTGAATTCTCCCCCACTCCCCGCCATGTGGCCTTGAATGCTTTCCAGTGTACTATCTGAGGCTACATTATCTGAAACTTCTTTTTCTCTTTTTTTCCCTAAATTATGCATTCTTTTTATTACACGTATTTTAAAGTGAAGAGGATTAGCTATACACATTTATATATTTTACAATTTTGAGGGGGGGGGTAAATTATGTAGAAACTATACCACCACCACCACCACCACCCCTAAAAAAAACAAAAACAAAACAAACTCACCCAACCCTCCTGCCATTGAGTCCATCCTAACGCGGGGCTGCTTGACCCGGATTTTGGAAACTGTCAAGCAAGGGTCCTCAACCTTCCTCATGCCGCCATCCTGCTGCATTTTGGGGTGACCCCCCCCCCCAACCATCAAATCATTTCTGTTGCTCCTTCATCACTGTCATTTTGCTACTGTTATGAATCAGGCGACCCCGGTGAAACGGTTGTTTACTCCCCAAAGGGGTCGCGACCCACATGTTGAGAACCGCTGCTCTCAAGCTTCGTGGGGGCACAGCACCTTTCCCACGGAGTGGCCGGTGGGTTCTGGGAAGAAGTTGGTTACTGGTCAAAGATGCCATCAGGAGCTTTCTTCCTCGGGACTGTGGGGGTAACGAGGGGAACGGGCCATGGTGCCGTGGAGGAAGTGCGCTCCTAGCCCAGCGGGGGCCCTCGGGGCAGAAGAGCGGGCATTTCCCTGCCTTCATGGACAACATTCGGGGTCTAGGTTTCAAAGAACCCCCTATAGGGTCATTGGTGTAAGATGATTTTGAAGAGCTGGTCTGAAACCGCCACACCCCTGGGAAGCTGCAGCTAACATTCAATTTCTGTGCACAGTTACAAGGAGACTGATCGTGGTCTCAGTGCTACGTTGGTGGTTTTGTCACAGTATGAGACATCATTTTTTCCAAAGTAAAACACTGACAACCATATATAGGTAATGGTTCTTTGGAAGGTCTTCAGGAAGGTCTTAGTATACTGGTAAATTAAAATTAAAAAAAATGTTTTGAAGTTAAGCCGAAGCAAGAACTTGCTTACGGGGATGAAGAAGACATACTAGAAGCCCACTGAGTCCCAGTAATTAAATATATTTAGCTTATTTGTAATACAGTTTTCTTACAGCAGAAACCATGTGGCGACGCCGGGCCTCTGTGACTGACAACAATCCTGTCATCCTGCTCTCGCGGCCTCGGCCCTTAGAGGCCTTAGAGGGCTTTTATTTTTCTCTTGGCCACAAGGTTTTTCAGGAAAAATTGACCTGCTTTATAGGAAGAACGCACCAGAGGGCCGCTTGCAGTGTAACGAAAGCCAAGGTCATTTCCTACTTTTTCCCAGTACTTGAACTTTTCCGGAGTAATGTATTCTTCAACCTTCAGGTGACGCTTGGTTGGCTGCATATATTGCCCTAAGGTCAAACAGTCCACATCCGCCTCACGAAGAGCTCTCATCGTGGTGTGCACTTGCATGGTGGATGTTTTCGAGATGACGTCAGGCCGGACCTCCTTGGCGCGCCTCAGGACCTGGAGGGACTGCTCAAATTTGGCCCGGGGGTTCTGAACTTTCCTCTGTAGTACTGGGGCTGTTTCCGCATTGTGTGCGTACACTTCCAAGCCGGACAGAGAAACTTTCTCCACTGCTTTCAGATCTCCCCGGAAATCAGGGGTAAGGCACTCCACGAGGATTTTGGGGTTTCTTTAAGTATGACACGGTCTTGGCAAAGTGCTCAGCTCCCCCGTCAGGCAGGTCATCTCGGTCCACGGATGTCAGGACGAGGTAATCCAGACCCCACTTAGCGATGGCCTTTGCAGTGCTGTAGGGTTCATTGGCATCCAGTAGAGGTGCCTTTCTGGGCGGTTTTAACTGAACAGAATCTGCAGCCTCTGGTGCACGTGTCTCCCATCAGCATGATGGTGGCTGTGGCTGTGGCGAACTCTCCCCCTCCCCAACACTCCCCGATATTGGGGCAGCGCGCCTCCACGCACACTGTGTGAAGGTTTAAGTTCCGCAATGTACTTTTCAGCTTGTTGTAATTTTTTCCCATGGGATCTCTGTCTTAAGCCATGCGGCAACCTTTCTCCTTTCTGGCATTTTAGGCTTCCTTTATAGTCATCCCAGGTACTCTTGTCTGCAAGGTCGCCGGATACAAAATCTTGAAGGTCTGGTCTGTTCTGTAGAAATGTCTTCTTTTCATCCAGCAGGGAACTTAAGGTTCAGCCAGGGCTGCATACGAATCTTCCCCAAACCGGGGGTCCCACGGTGCGAGCGGCTCCCCCCCAGCATAGAGCTCTTTTTCTCTTATAAAAGATACTCAGATTTATAAAAGTGTTTTTTGCTGTAGGAATTCTTTTCAGCGTTGAGAAGCAAGAACTGAAGAAAACCATCCCAGAAACCTAACATTTTGATTGCTTCATCACATTTTGCTATTGTACTCATAGCTTCAGTCATTTCCTTAGGAGATTGAGTGCTGAGCAGGGCCATGTCATAAGAACTAATTAGAGCTATGTCCAAGTGAGAGTTCAAAATCCACTCATATATCTATGGTTTATATAGGTTTCAATTTCAAGACAATATTATTTTATTGGAGCACATCATAAATCACCTCCTGTGGCCTAAGGTAATTTCATTAAGTGTCAATGGCCCAGAGTTTAAAACACTGTTGAGAAAAAGGAACTTGGACCTGTATAAGATATCTTCTTGGATTACATGAATTGTTGACCTGTACTGATTTGAACCTTGTGAGTTGACACCAATTACACAAATCATGAGGGTTGGAGATATGGAAAAACTTTCAGTAGCTCTCATATAGAAATTCAGAACCATGCTTGCTAGGCTAATACTATTAGGTTGGCTGAAAAGATAAACTAGAGAGAATGAATAGGAAGGCTTCTTCTGCGCTTCCAGGAGAAATTCCCAGGCTCCAGCAAGGAGTCAGTGAAGTTGCTATGACCAGGAGGGAGTGGGGAGGAGAGAGGGAGAGAGACAGGAGCCCTGGACTCCTTGTTGAGCTCCAGGCGCCCCTAGTGAGGGACCTTAGAAGTTGCTCTTATATGTGGTGGAGAGCAAGTGTTTTGGGTTTTTAAAAATCATTTTATTGGGTGTTCTTACAATTCTCATCACAATGCATGGATTGTGTCAAGCACATGCGTATATCTGTTGCCATCATGATTCTCAAAACATTTGCTTTCTAGTTGAGCCCTTGGTATCAGCTCCTCATTTCCTCCCCCTTCCTCCCCGTTCCTCCCTCTCTCATGAATCCTTGATAATTTATAAATTATTATTACTGTTTTGTCATGTTTTACACTGCCCGATGTCTCCCTTCACCCACTTTTCTGTTGTTTGTTCCCCGAGGATGGTATAGGTAGATCATTGTGATTGGCTTCCCCTTTCTACCTCACCTTCCCTCTACCCTACTGGTATTGCCACTCTCATCACTGGTCCGGAATGGAAGATCTGTCCTGGATGACCTGTGCTTCCAGTTCCTATCTGTATCAGTGTACATCCTCTGGTCTAGCTGAATTTGTAAGGTAGAATTGGGATCATGATGGGGGTGGGGGAAGCAGTGGGGTGGGGTGGGAGGAAACATTTAAGAACTAGAAGAAAGTTGTATGCTTCATCTTTGCTACACTGCATCCTGACTGGCATATCTCCTCCCTGTGGCCCTTCTGTAAGGGGATGTCCAGTTGCCTATGATGGGCTTTGAATCCCCAATCTGCATTCCTCCTCATTCACAATATGATTGTTCTTTGATGCCTGATATCTTCTCTGCATTGCCCTTGATCAAACCCTACCAGGCCTCTTACACCCTTCCTGACACTGATTTTGGATCACTTGTTGTTCCCTTGTGTCTGGGTTGGTCAACAACTTTTTCCCCACCCTCCCTCTAGCCTGTCCCCCATTGGTCCTGTTGTTTTCTTTTCCAGACTGTTTATCCAGTCTCTCTCGTCTAGATAGACCTGCAGAGATAATAATATGCACAGAACCAAGACAGAAGAAAACAAAGTGACAAAAGATAACAAAACAAAACAATAACAACAACAAAACCAATGACAAAAAAAAGAAGAGCATGTAAATAGTTCAAGGTCTATCTGTTAACCTTTAGGGGTGCTTTATAGTCCCTCAGAACTTCCTTGCTCTGCTCCTGTTGCTCTTCTGTTGAATGCCTCCAGTGTCCTGCCGTGGTGTGGTGGGGTCAGATCATGCACAACTTCCAGACTGTGGCTCCAATGTTGTTTCCTGTAGGACTATGGGTCAGTGAAGGATGTCATGTCTCTTAGTGGGGCCGGCCATATGGTCTTCTCTGTGCATTGACTGCTCTGAGCTGGAATATCATCCTCAAGGCTTGGTGAACCAGCATGTGCTCCCCTCTCTCTTCTTCCCCCTTCATCTGCTCCTGTGTGCTCTGATCAGACATGTCCCTCTCCTAAGCTGGAGCTTCAGTGCTGTCCTCTGAAGTAAATTCTTCTAGGGTGAGGGGTGGCTGTCCATGTAGTTAGGATTGGGGCTGGGTCTTAAGATTGGAGAGCGAGTTTTAAGCTGGTCAGGAGGGTGAACAATAAAGGGAGGGGGGAGAAGTTGTAAGTGGGCAAACGAGAAGGGAGGGAGAAGGAGTTGCAATTGCAGGGGCTTTAAGCTGCCTCCATCTATAAAAATTCTGTGGTAGAATGTTGCCTTCATGTTCTGCTTGATGCTGAGCAGATGGCTCATTTTTCTGGGCCCTTTAAAGCTAGCCATCCTGGTCTGATAAGGGTAGGTTTTTTCTAATGGCCCCAAACCGGTACCCCACAAATACATGTCACAAAAAGGCGAAGGGCGGATTTAAACATAATATATGTTCATCCTGGGTCACCATTTGTGAGCACCTTAAAGCAATAGACCTTAGCCAAACCAAAGTCTAGTGACCGACCACCAATTCCCTAAGCAAGGGAAAGTGGTCACCAGTTTGTTTTTCCTAATAGGGCATTTAAATCCAAAGGAGGATTTCTGTTCCTTAGATCTGCTACAAGTGATTTTAAGGTAAAGATCAGTTTGCTTAGTCAGATTTCCAACTCAGGATCATCTGGTGTGCTCTATGAAAGTGTTAGGTCCCTAGTACCCAACTAAGAGTTTAAGGTCCAAGTTGTCTATGGCATGCAGCCTGGACCCCCCCCCCCCCCCCCCCCCCCCCCCCCCCCCCCCCCCCCCCAGTGTTGGAGAGACTAGGTCAAAAGTGCCTAAATAGGAACTTACTACTGGGTATATTCTCCCACTGAAGTCTATATAAATAATGGTAAGCATTTATCCCAATGGTGGGTTGGCCCACCCAGCTTTCCCACAATCAGAAGTGTAATTGCCTTCTTGAATGCAGACATGTCTCTCCCTCCTCTTGATCCAAATTCCTAGTAAGGTTCACTAATCACTGTTATGTTTTTTGCGTCTTTATCAAAAATCAGTTGCTTGTAGGTAGATGATTTTTTTGGGGGGGAGGGCATTGGGGTTCTAGTCTGTTTCATTGGTGTGTGATAAAACAATTTTTATGGTTGAGTTTATACTATAACTTAGATTCACCTAATTTTTTTTTTTTTTGGTTTGAGATGGATTTGTTTGCCACTGACTAGTGCAAGTTTGTTTCAATTTTTCTTTTCATTTATTATTTTTTAAAGCTATGCAAACCACTATTTGAAGAATAAGAAATACGGATCGAATTATTTTCCATTTTAAAAGAAACAAACTAAAAAAACAGAAAAATAAACGATGTAGATATTACACAGTCCAAGAAATGAAATCAACAACTATCCTATTAAATCCTCCATCCCCTCACTATTCCTCCTGTTTCCTTTTAATTTTTAAAGGCATTTCATTGTGAATCTTCAAAAAACATAATCTTTTCCAATTTTATGGAAAATATTTCTGGTATATTAAATATAATGTGAGCAATGCACCCACACGGTTAAAATGTACAAAATGCAAGAAGTGTTCACATTGAGAAACAAGTTACCTGACTTGTTTTTCTCCTCTCCCTTGTCCATTTTTGCTATTTCTGCTTTTAAGTCATCTAGAGGTGTGTATTATCAATTTAGATATTATCTGGCGTTTTGCTGTCACACATGGAATCAATTTGCTTTCAATATTCCCCATCTTGTTTTCTGTTCTTCTTCCATGATCAATAAATTCTGTTTCTCATTGGCCAACTCTGCAACTTCAAACATATTTCTGAGTTCTATAACCTAAAACAAATCCCCTTAGATCTCACCATTTCCTCCCAGTACTGGCCATATACAATGAAATGTCGAGAGCTGGAGCACAGTGGAACTAACTGCCTGTTTTATTGATTTGCACAGTGTGTCCATCTTTGAGAGAGCACAGTCCTATGGTTGCTAGCGTTAGCAGAAAATATTTCAGGCTTTCTTCTCTGATGTTCATTTTATGCAAATTCTAGTTTTCACAGGTTTTACTGTATTTTGTAGCATCTTCCTCAACTTTGGGTTTTGATGGTGGTTCCTCATGATTAATTTGAGGTTTTCCATTTTAAAAAAGGACTGTCATGGAAACTTCTCTCTCTTTCATTAAAACACTTTAAATTAATATTCTTGGTGTTATTGAGACTAGACACATCCCAAAATACATGTTTAGTGACACTGATGATATTTTTAAAATTGTTCAACCATTCCCACTCTCCTTTTCGGAGTTGTTCTCCCTCCTAGTAACATAAATTCAGGACTCCCTCGTATTTGAGTGGCTATTATCAATTTGATGTCGTATAGATTGTTCTTTACAAAGCATAATACTCAAAATATGTTTTTTTCCTAGTTCAGCTAAACTATTGTTTGGTTTCAAGATGACTTCAGGGAATATTTTTGGTTTATGGTTTAAAGATGACCTCAGGGCAATAGTTTCAGGAAATGCATCCAACCTTGACGGATCCAGCCAGCCTGAAGTGGATGGAAATGTGAAAATCTGTTCTGTAGTTTCTGGTTTTCATCATAATTCTTTTTACAGAATCTTTGATTAAAATATCCATTAATTGTAGTCAGGCTCTGTCCTCAGAGGCTGGGGAGGACAAAAGGCCAGAAAATCAAAATTGGCATGAAGGCATATATTGAAAGATAGGAAACTGCAGGGAAGCCAGCCACAGGGAACCACGCAAGGGAGATGCACCACTGGTGACAGAATCTCTTCTGGCTTGCAAGTAAATGGTTTTTGTAGGACTGTTAGTCAAGAATATGAATATGTTTCCTGTAGCAACCTTTCTGTTTGGGCTGTTTGTGCAGTTATATAATTTTTATGAACTCTTTCCTGGCCACCCTTTTCAGTGTGAATGCAGTGGTAGGCTAGGTTGAAATTCGAATACTCAAAATAAAATATATAGCAAGGGCATCTGGGATACTTAGCATAACCTAGTTAGGCATGCTCACGACACCTCTTTTTAATTAGAATCTCAGATCGTTGCCCAAACTGCCATTTTAGGTCACAAGTGTCTTTGCTGTGCATGTTTCTTAAACCAGCTGAACCTGGTGTTTTAGGAGGAGGAAGTTTATGATCTGAAAGGCATCTAAGTTGTAGATGTTATAGGTTTCACGAGTTATTTTTATAAGTTACTATCCTGTCCTTGTTAGTGTCTGTTATGGTCCCTTCAAAGCACTGTTTCTTCAACTTGTGACTCCTACACATATTGTCTGCTTCCTAGTGAACTTAATTTTTACAACCATTATTTCCTCTGTATTCTGTCCTGTCTGCAACAGACACCACCCCATTGTCTTCTGATCTCACAGCAAAGGAGGCAGTTGCTCATGGAGACAATTATTCATGTATTCCATTTCCCTTTCTATTCCTTACCATCCTTCTTCCTCTGTTGCTTCAGGTGCATAATGACCAGTCGTTGTGACTTAGATGGTCCTTGAAAGCTTTTAAGATCCTATACAAAACACAACGGGTGAGGAGATAAAACGGAAGCACTAAACATACTAGACAATTAACTGGATGTCCCATGAAGCTACGACCCTCCTCAAACCTCTAAACCAAGGAAATAAATCCCTTGAGGCTGTACAGAAATAGCCTGAGTAACTATTCTCTCTTTTTCCCACTGTTGTAACTATATCTATCACATAACTTTACAATCCAACTTTTTACAGGTACTCAACTTATTGCAGGAATCACTGTGCTGTCCTACCATTAGTATATTTGCACCATCATCAACTCTTCCCTTTCTCTCTATCTTCTACCTCTGGTACGCACTAATAAGTTTGTTCTCTATGTATTTGCTTTTTCTTCTCTGTTTACCTAAATGAGGTTATACAGTATTTGTCCCTTTGTAATTTATTTTTTTATATAGCATAATTAATGTCTTCAAGCTCCGTTCATCCTGTATCATGTATGAAGACTTCGCTTTTATTGGTTGAGTAGTATTCCGTGGTATGTATTTACCACATTTTGTTTATGCATGTGGAGGAGCATAGAGGTGGTTTCCACATTTGGCTATTATGAATCATCTTGCAATGAACAATGGTGTACTGTGAGGTACAGTTTCACATCCAGACGGGACCTAAGGGGATGGTTGCGTAACTGAGGCTTATGTCGAAGAGGCATAAGTCAAGACATGCAAGGGCTTACCTCTTCCATGAAGACTAAAACCATGATAAGGGAGTAATGTGTATTTGCTCATGAACTTATATCATCTGGGGCACACAAGCCGCGGTAAGGACATATGTAACAGGTGGGGGTTATATTAGATGGATACACATAACATGAGGGGGATGAGCGAGGGTCATACTCACAATAAGAATGCGAGGTGCTAAAGGTATACATGTGATAGGAAAGTATATGTGACAAGATGACTGGGTTCTAGAATTCTGATGGTGGCCTAACCTTAGTCGTTCATCTCTGAGCTGACTTGACCTTGGGTGTCTCTGAACAATTCTGGAGGAGAATAATTTGTGATCCCTACCAGAAGGGAGTGAGATCTACTTAGAGTGGGAGAGATAATAGGGTCTGATTGCTCTTGATGGCAGACAACCTTCAGTCAAACCGCCTTCAAAAGTTAGCCTTCAAGCCTGTATAGTAGCTACCATGTACTTGCAAGCACCTTAGGATTTGCATTATTATGGGGGCACATCCTGGGGAATCATTTTTTGCTTAGGAGAGTGTGACTCATCTCCTGAGTTGGAGCACATCTCCTACCCAGGAGCTCAAATTCTCCCTCCCTGGGAACGCTGGCCTCTTGGACTCCTTAATGTATGAATACAGTGAATGTGTGTGTGCTCTTCCTTGTTCTGCTTCCCACGGTGTACACATCTCTTTCAGAGTCTCTGCTTTCAAGTGTTTGGGGCTATCTACTTAGAAACAGAATTTCTGAGTTGTATAGTAATTCTATATTTCATTTTTTGAGAAATTGCCACACTTTTCCTCAACAGCTGTATCATTTTGCATTGCTATCAGCAACATGTAAGGGTTCTAGTTTTACCTTAGTCTCATTAATATTTGTTATTTTCTATTAATTTTTTTAAAACTCTACGCCATCTTGTGAGTGTGAGATGGTATGCTATTGTGGCTTTGATTGGCATCTCTGATGGCTAGTAATGCTGAGCGTGTTTTCATGTGTTCAATGGCCACTTTAATAACTTCTTCAGTGAAATGTTTATTTAAATCCTCCACTCCTGTTAAGATTGGCTTTTCTTCTTCTTGCTCAGTTGGCAGAGTTTTATCTCTAATTTGACCATTAGATTTGCCAGATAGTTTCTTAGTCAGAAGTTTGCCTTTTCATATTTTTGGTTGTCTTCTGATGAACAAAAGTCAAAACATTTTATGATACTCCCATTTAATTATTGTATATTCTACAGTTTGTTCTTTTTATTATATTAGATAATCCATTGTTAGAAATGAGGCCTGACTGCATCCCCCCTGTTTCACTTTCTAGAAATTTTATTGTTTTACTTTGCACATTTAGGTATTTGGCATATTTTGAGTTTGTTGTTGTGCATGGTGTATACCATAGATCCAATTTCACTTTTTTCCTGCATGGTTAACTCAATTTTCCCATCACTTATTGTAGAGACTCTTTGGTTCATGCTGAATGGACTCGTCAAACAATTCAGATGACCTGAGATGTGCAGATGTCCTGAGATGTGTATGGGAAGCTAACAAATGGCATTCCCTCAGATTCTCCCCTCACAGCTATCTGTACTGCCTTAAAGTGAACACACAGTAGATTCTGTCTCCTTTTAGAAGCAGACCTTCCCTGGTTATCTCATCCCTGAGCATGCCTTACTCCAACACAGGTATTAAGCTTCCTCACCTGTGAGCTCAGGGACTTTACTGTGTTTTCCACTCACCTTGTGATATATGTAACTCCTGAATATGCATGACTAATGGCTACCTATAAAAGCCCACAAACAGAAAGAGGGACCAAACTTAAACCCAGTGTGTTGGGATGTGAATACAGCGTGATGGCATGGAGGGGGGAACTCTGAGCGCCCAACCCCAATCCCAACTACAGGAGCAGCCGCCTCTCCCCCCAGGGGAGTTTGCTTTGGAGGTCAGCACTGAAGCTGCCGTTTGGAGAGTGAGATATGCCTGACCAGAGCACATGAGAACAGATGAAGGGGGAGGAAGAGAGAATAGAGTGCATCCTGGTCCACCGAGCCTTCAGGGTGATATTTCCACTCAAAACAGTCAATGCACGGAGAGGATCCCACAGAGTCGACCCCACAATGAAATATGGCTTCCCTTACTGACTCAAGGCCTTTAGGATCAAAAATGGAGAAACAGAGTCAGGATTATACCCAGTCTGACCCAACTGCACCATGGCAAAACACTAAGGATGTGCAACAGAGCATGAAGTTCCTGATGGAATGCTAAGGGTCTATTTTGGGGCTAGGTGTGGCACCCCATCCAACTCAACTGGGGCACACTCCTTCAGGTCAAGGAACAGACCTTGAACTATTTACGGGTATTAATATTGTTATTATTTTTATTATATATATGACATTGGATATTTGTTATCATTGTTTTATTTTCTTTGATTGCTTCATCTTAGGATGCCTTTTTTTTGGTATATATTGTTATCTCTGCAGGTCTATCTAGATAAGACAGGCTGGATGAACAGTCTGGAGGTGAAAATGATGGGCCTGATGGTTTGGAGAGGGGTGGGGCGTGGCAGATAGGGAGGAGGGGGAAAGGAGGTGGTGTTGACTGGCCCAGGGATAAGAAAACAACAAGTGATTCAAAATCAGTGACAAGGTGGGTGTGAGAGGTCCGATAGGGATTGATCAAGACGAATGTAACAGAGAGAAAATAATGAAACCCAAATGGAGGCTGAGCATGATAGTGGGACAAGAGGAAAGTAAAAAGAAATAGAGAAAAGAACTGGGGGTTAAGGACCTTTATAAAGGTCTAAATGCAGTCATATAAATAGGTGAACATATTTATATAGGATGATGGGAAAATGGATCTGTGTGCATATACTTATAGGGTTAATAGTAGGACGGCAGATGGCCATTGAATCTCCACTCAAGTACTTCCTCAATGCAAGAACACATTGTTCTATTAAATTGACATTTCATGATGCTCACCTTCCCAACATGAGCACTGAGGATATCTGAGGTCTTAAAGACTTGAAAGTAAACAAGTGACCATCTAGCTCAGAAGCAAGAAAGCCCACATGGAAGAAGCACACCAGCCTGTGTGACCACAAGGTGTCAAAGAACTAAAAATTATGTCATTATAAATGAGGGGGAATACAGATCGGAGACTCAAGGCCCATCAATAGGTGAAGCAACATCTTCTTACAGAGGGGTTTCAGGGAAGAGATGAAACAGTCAAGGTACAATGTAGTAACAATGAAATATGTAACTTTCCTCTAGTTCTCAAATGCTTCCTCCCACCCACTACATGATCCCAATTCTACCTGAAAAATCTAGCTAGACCAGGAGATATACACTGAAGTCAGAAACATGGGGAATTCAGGATAGATGAATCCTTTAGGACTAGAGGTGGGAGTGGTTATACCAGGAGGGTGGAGGGAGGTTCGAGTAGAAAGGGGGAACCACTTGCAGGGATCTACATATAACCTCACCTCTGAGATACGAACAACAGGGAAGTGGGTAAAGGAACACATTGAACAATGTATGATATGAACAAGTAATAACAATTTGTAAATTATTAAGGGTTCCCTGGGAAGGAGGCATGGGGAGGGAGGGGTAATATGGGGAGCTGATACTGCGGGCCTAAGTAGAGCGAAGATGTTTTGAGAGTGATGATGACAACAAGTGTGCAAGTGTGGGCTGCATGCAATTGATGTATGTATCGATCGCGATGGGAGTTGTATGAGCCCCAATAAAATGATGTATTTAAAAAAGGAAGAGGAAAGAGGAGTTTACACCAAGTTTTCAAGTAGAAAATATTTGGAAATGAAGATGGCAACATTTGTACAAATATGCTTGATATAAATGATGTATGGAATCTTATAAGAGGTGTTAAGAGCCCCCAATAGAATCATTGGACAAAAAAAGCCCCCAAACAGTAAAGGCACTCTCTCTTCTGGTTCTCTCTTCAGCCCTGTCCCCTCTCAGGCCCTGTCCCCTCTCCTTTTTCCTCCTTTCCCTCTGCTTTTCCTGTCCTTCCCACATTCTGCATCCCTACATGGACCCCCAAGAGGAGCTAAGGAGAACATATTACCATGAAATGTGTCTGACTCCTTCATTTTATTCTCTATGACTTTACTATAATCTTTATATCTTATAGCTTTGACATTACAGCTATCAGACCTGTAATTATTTGTTAGGGGCTGGCTACCCTGACAGACAGGTAAACTCATTTCTGAACTCTCAGTTCTACTCAATTAGTCTGTGTGTCAATTTTTATAATAGTACCAGGCTGTTTTAATTACTGTGGCCATGTAAGATGATTAATTTATTTATCAAAACTTCATTTGCATTTTATTTTAAGCTGAATTTACTATGTATCTTCTGAACTTTCTAAAAGATATACATTTTTTTGTGGGCATCACTGCCCTCTGGTGGGAGTAGGAGGCCCAGCCTTGCTCCTGGAGAGCTGCTGCTAGATTTGAACCACCAACTCAGTGGGCCACAGTCCCACACACAACCACTATGCCACCGGGGCTCAGTCTGATATATTTTTATCTTCGTTGTGTTAATTTGGTCCTATAATTTTTCAACTGGATTTATTTTCCATCTTTACATCATCCATTGTATTTGCTTCGGTACTCAAATTCTAAATTCTAAAGTCTCTACATATTTATAATTTAAGAGATGTATTAGGTACTCCCATTTATCATGGAATATTGGTTACATAGATTCTGAGTCCCTTTCTATTTGTTTTATCAAATCTTTTCATCTTTGGATGTGATCGATATGTAGGGTAATAAACTGTTAGAAAAATCAATACTGGATTAGTCCCAAGGAGTTGGAATTTAATGATATCTCAAATGTCAAACTCTTTCAAAATGCTATTCTGCTCCACTTGCCCCCTGCTTCCCAAACCTCCTCTGTGTGTATCCCCTTATGTCCCTGGATTCTGTGGTTTACTGAAAATTTCCATAGAAACCCACAAAACCCTGAGGAAATGTCTCATGTGTAGTGGGTGCTGTTCAGTCTAAAGTAAGATGTCAAGTATAACCAAATGCAGGAGCCAGAAGTCCCCCAAAGTCACAGCAGGTTTTCTTGCTTTCTTCTTGCTTCCACCAAAGCTCAGTCAGAAGCTAGAGGTCTGACTTTCCCAGTAAGATGGTGTTAGAACTGTACTATGGTGCCATTATATGTCCAAGAAAACACAGTATGTGTCTTGGTTCACATCCTCTACTAACTCTCCCTGCCATTGATGTCTCAATGTGCCAACACATATTGGCCCTGTAGGACAAGGACAAATTACACCTGTTGGTTTCGGAGACTACAAGTCTACAGGAGGTCCCTCCCTCTCCCACCCTCAACTGAAGTCAGGTCTTATCCCTCCCTACTGCTGTCCATTAGTAGGGAAAACACTCCAAAATGCCATGATAGCCACAAGTGCAAAAGGTCCAGAATGATATCACACAAAGCATGATGGCTATAGAGGCCATATGAATTGACTATAACTCAAGTTACTCCACGGCCCTTCTAGCCATTAACCGATACATATTTGAATGGAGAGAAAACTATTTCCTTGAGTCTCTGAAGGAATTAAGCGCAAAGTGAAATTTTCATGGCTGTATAACCCATTTATTCATTTCTGGACTGTTGGCTATATTTTCCTCCTTCCTTTCATTTGTCACAAGGTGCCCTGGCCGTGTAGTGGGTTGCTCATTGGGTTCCTTAGTTCAGCAGTTTGAAACCGCCAGCTGCTCTGTGGGAGAAAGATGACGTTGCATGCTCCTGGAAGGAGTTATAGCCTCTGAAACTCACAGGGACAGGTTTACTGTCCTGAATGTAGGGTCACCAAAAGTCAGAATCAAGTCTATGGCAGTGCGTTTTCTTTTATGGTTTGTTCATTTGTCATTTATGTTTACCCAAACCTTTCCACCTTGAGAAATGACATGAAGTTCAGCTGCTATGCTAGTCCATATTGCTGGAAGCAAATCTAATCTAGCAAGTGTTTCCCCTTTAGTTCCCATTCACCTTGGGTGGGCATCAGGAACAAGACTAGTGGAGTTGCTTGACCGGTAGGCAATACAACACTGTTCACAGACAACACAAATTTTGTCAGGAGAAGGTACAATCTACACCATTAGACTCTTGGGAAGTTTCGCACACAGTTTCAGGACACAGTGACAGTCTCTTGCTGAAGAATCATCCCTGCTTCCCTGCTACTGATAGAGCTGCATCCCTCATCCTCGGGCCATAACATTGGACAGACAAAAAACAACTTCAGGTGATGTGCAGAAGAAATGTACAGTGGGACCAGCATCTTCCACTCCTTCCCCTTCCCCAGACCCATTCTGAGAATGATAAGAATCATGGTGATCTTCCTTTTGATTTCTTCATGTTGAGTGTCAACACATGCTCATGAATGTGTGAAAGCCAGCTCCCCGTAGCTTTATTCCCCTCTCACCCAAACCCCACCATTTTGGATAACAAATGTTTCAACTGCCTATTCCACTCCTCTATGAAACCCTTACTCTTAGAGTGGTGTGCAACATGGCGTGCCCATCTAATATGATGCTTCTTGGTCCATTACTGCATTCTGTGGGCTGTGAAGTGCATTCCTTGGTCTCAGTAGATATAACTTGGTGGCTTAAACTGGTACAGTATCTTTTATTCTATCCCCTTGATGGTGTTCTTAGCATCTTGTGTGTTACTGGATATGCAAGCTTCAAACTGGAGTAACCGTCTATTCCTCTGAGGATTCATTTGTAGCCACCTGGTGTCATTGGTATCTTTGGTCCAACATAACTGATTTATCAGCTGTGTGCAGGGCCTTTCCCCTGAGGAATCTGTCACAAAACCATCAGTAGCCTGTTTTTCCTGCTAGAAGACAAGGTAATCCTTACTGGCATTTTGTGTCCCAGAGGGTGTCAGAGAGATGTGTCTAGAGTCAGTCCATCTCTGCACTGCTGCTGCACCCCATGGCCACTCATCTCCCAATTGTCTACCTCAAGGGAAAGAACCTACTTGTCCACTTAGTGGTTCCAATCACCTTTTGAGCCAGAAAGGAGGATCTTCTGATGGGCATCCACATGTCCTACTCTGATGTGCCCTTTACATTCCCATAGTGCTTTCCATAGGTCCTGCCCCCCCCACATGTTCCTTCCACCATCTTGTTTTCCATCACCCATTTGCCTGACCATAGAACCAGGCTATAGCCCACTGGCCATGAGTCAGTAAAAATCCAAACATGGTCTCTCACCCTGGTGTGTCTTCCATCACATTTAAGAAAATAGCATAGAGTTCAGGCTGGTGAGCTGAACTGCTCTTGTTTTTTTTCCATGAAGGCCTTTTCATCTGACGGTCTTAATGCAGCACCTTTCCGTATCGGATGCTGTCCATGTACACTGGGGCTGCCAGCTGTGATCCAAGCATCCTTCTGCTCGTTGGTGAGAAGTTGTTCACAGTTGTTCACATGTGACAATAGGCTCTGACAGTTCTCAGGTCATTCTAGGAGAGGGCCTGAGAATGGAGACTGGCGACCCGTTTGTGGATGCAGGGAGTGCCAGCCCTGCATTCCCCAAATAGCTTATTGTATGAACCATGTATGTTGCTTTATCCAGTCTGCTAATGTGGTAAATACCTGTCTTTAATTTCCTCAAAAATTCCAGTGTATGATATAAAAAATAATACTTTATAATTTATCAAGGGTCACGAGCGTGAGAGAGGGGGAGGAGGATAAGAAAAAGAGGAGCTGATGCCAAGGGCTAAAATAGAAAGTAAAGGTTTAGAAAATAATGATGGCCATATACGTACAAATATGCTTGATACAATTGATGTATGGATTGTTATCAGAGATGTGAAAGCCCCCAATGAAATGATTTTTACAAAACCCACACAACGATTCTTTGTGCTGGGGATTTTTAATTAGCCTGTGAATGGTGTGTCTTGTCATAGCCAAGACTGAGGGTCTTAGATATTTTTAATTAGCCTGTGAATGGTATGTCTTGTCATAGACAAGACTGAGGGTCTTAGATATTTTTAGTTAGCTTGTGAATGGTGTGTCTTGTCATAGCCAAGACTGAGGGTCTCGATATGCTGCTAGAAGGGCTACATCAGAAAACTGTACACAAGGCTCTCTGATTTTTTATGAAAATGATCACGTAGACTTCATGGAAGCAGACTGCAGAGTGACCTGTGAGTTCAAACTACTGAGCTTTTGGTTAGCAGGGCTCCTCTTTCTACAATGTCTTGTCTTTCACCTGCATGGTTGGTTTTTATTTTTCTGTTCTGAAGAATGATTCTAAACCCCCACCCTGAGTCAGGTTGAAAGGGCAAGTTTAAAATGGACTCTTTTATAAGGATGCGTTATAGCACGTGGAATGGCTGTTGACTCTACAACATCTTGTCTCAGAGCAATGATGCATCTAGTTAGTAGTAGCACCCGCGTTTTTCCAATGAGCCAGCAAGCCTTTTTCTCTTGTCTGCATAGCCCTTTTCTCATGAGCTGCCTTCCGCATTTGGGGCAAGAACTTGGATTCCATCTGCGCCTTCAAAGAGGGAGTCTGGAGATCCTTGGAAAAGCCCAGGTTGTTTATTAAAGTCAAACCCCCCAAATACTAAGCCCTAAATCATATTCACTGTTAATGAGTTCATTCTGACTCGGGGCAACCCCACAGGACAGGGCAGAATTGCCCCTGTGGGTTCCCGAGACAGTAACTCTTCACAGGGCTAGAACTCCCATCTTTCACTTGTGGAATCATGGGTGGTTTGGGGAGAGGAACAATAGTTTGAAAATTGACAGCCCTGATGCATTTCAGTCTCCCGGAATGACAGTGGGCTCAATTTCCTGGAATTTAAGACCCGGGATCACATCTCAAAAACAATCCTCCTTTCTTCCGCAAATACTGCCACAGTAGGAACCACCAATACATAATATGGTTGTTCTTTTTGACTCCTTGCCCTGTAACCCTATAAAAAGGGAGAATGAAGGCTGAAGAGGGTTCAGCCACTTTGGTCATGAGACCTGCTAAAGCCCCTGCAGGTAGAAATAGAAGCCTCTTCCTCTAAACCTACTGGTGTCCAGGCACTGCTTTTCCTACAACAATTTAGACTGTTAACCCTCCAGCTAACAGCCTACTGCATAACCCACAGTGCAACCAGGAGTGTCTTTCCACAGAGACTGGAAATCCCATAGGATGTTCTACTCTTTAAAAACCACTTTATTGGGCTGAGCCCCGGTGGTGTAGTGGTTGTGTGCGGGACTGGGGCCCAATGGGATGGAGGTTCAATTCCAGCAGTGGGGCTGGGCCTCCTACTCCCACCGCCGGAGAGCAGTGGTGCCCACCCCCCCCTAAAAAAAAACCCCCACTTTATTGGCATATAATTGACATAACATGCAATTCAGTGGTCAAGTACATCAAAGAGAATTGTGCAATCATCACCACCATTAATCTTAGAACATTTTGTTCATTCTTGCATCCTCCTGTTCCCCCCACTCACTCCTATCACAAACCCAAGAAATTATTCATCTAGCTGCTTTCCCTGTAGGCTTACCTGGAGTCATACAAAGAAAAGCGTACAAAAAAGAGAAAAGGAAAAGAAAAAAAAACCTCATGAACTATAACAAAGTAAAATACCGAAAGTTCCAGGGGCAAAACAGAAAATAATTAAGAGTAGAACGGGTCAAAATGAGTCAAAGAGGAAAACGAATGGCAAAATGTTCAACTTAAGCCTAACTCTACTTCAACAACTGTGAGTTTGGTTTGGGTGTATGCATTAATCAACTTTCCAATACAATGTCTATGAATAAGACCGATTACACACCTGTTCAATGTTCTGAGGAAATCACTGGAGGCTTAATGTATGTGGGACTCTACAAATGAATTTTGAACTTTGCCATAGTTAGCCTTTTGCAAGCTAGATATTCAGAAAGTAAGCTCTTAATGCAACTCCTAGTGAAACTCTTAGGTTTCACCATGTGAAATTCTTGGATCATATAGGCTGGTGTGCTTCTTCCATGTATTTAACTGAACTATAACTTAGTTGACTCCTTGTTTTAAGATGAGCCTTTCGCACCCGAGATACTATTCTTTCTGATAGCCAGGCATCATGTGATTGCTTCATCATGGTTATCTACAGCATGCATCTCGCCTGTGATCACACACCAGGGGCAAATATCGAGCAGGGCCACCTCATAAGAGCAAATTGTTTTTACATGAAGGCTTACAATTAACCGTGAGCTCAAAATTCCTCCGTATATCAAATGTTTATATTTACCCAGGTTCTTGAAAAAGAATATAAATAGCATAGAGGGGACACTCGGTAATTGCTTAATGTAACTAATGGAATAGAATTTAAAATATGTTGTGAAACGGAATATATTCCTATACAGGAAAGTTTTTTCGACTAAAATACATGGGCGGTTCACTTTCTAGGCTAAAAGTAATTGAACACTATTTAATAAAATAATGAAAGTTAGACATAGGCAAAAAAGATGTCTCCCCTATGTAGCTCCTATAATTTTGTTTTATTTTTGAAATCATTTTATTGGGAGCTTTTACAGATATCCTAACCTTCCATAGTTCAATTATTTCAGACAATAGTGTACAATTGCTGCCACAGTCTATTTTAAAACATTTTATTTCTTCTTGAACTCCTTGATATCAGGTCTTCATCTCCTCCCTTCTTCCCCCTTCCCCCAAGAACCCTCATTTTATTTTTTTGTCATATCTTATGACATCCAATATATCCATTCACATACAATTCTGTTTTTCAGTCTCCTTCAGTGGGGTTGTACAGTCTTCAGTGCTGTCCATCTGCCCCCCTTCTCCACTTCCGTCGACCCCCCACCCCGTCCCATTTCCTCAGGGAACCATTACTCCTGTTTCTGTTCTGAAAGGTTATCTATCTTAGTTTACATGAATTGAACGATCTTATTTGTACAAATGAACATACCTAAGTCTAGCATGACTAATAAGGTAAGGCAAATAAAACCCATAACAATAAGGGGAAGACATATTAAGGAACTAGAGGATAGTTGTGTGCTTCATCAGCTCTCTTACACCCTGGATTTATCATCCCTTCCGTGTGACTCTTCTGAGAAGGCCTGTCCATTTATCTTGCAGGTGGGTTGTGAACCCACCCCTTCACATCAATTTGGCTGCTTGCTGTAGACCTTCTGATATTTTTTCCTGTCAACACCTAATGATCACACAAGCTGGTGTTTCCTCCATGTTGACTTTGCTGCTTCCCTGCTAGATGGCTGCTTGTTTAACTTCAAGTCCTTAAGACCCCAGACACTTTACCTTTTTTTTTTTTTAGTTTAAATGCACTTTATTTTTAAACCTACACGGTTTTTTTTTCCTTTTAAAAAAAGCCTCCGCTGCAAATAAATCAAGGTCAAAAGTAAATGAAGAGCTCACAATGACATCAGTTCTGTTTCTCTAAGTCCTGGTGTCATGTGGATGAACAGCATCTGGTTAGGATGAGGCAGTTGGTCGTCAGTTGCCCACTGTGTTAACATTTCTCCATCTCTAAGCCGTCCTTAAAGAAGATCATATGTGGGGTCACACCATCTTCACGGTAGTCCAGGAGAGCAACCATGCCATCTGGGTTCGTGTTCTCACCAGTAAAGAACTGGTCGTTTTTGAAGTTTGCAAGGATGTGCTTGATTTGTTCTGCAGCTCTGGTCATAAAAAGGCTTTACTCTTCCTGGTTTCTGCTCTTCAAGTTTGCCTTTGATTGATTTCATGGAGTCTTTGGTGTACTTCTTGTAGGCTTCTTTTGTGAAGCCGACTTCCTGCAAATGATGGTCATGACAATATCCACACCAGTGACCACGGTGCTTTCTGTTCCATCGCCATCGGGTCCTTCAGCTGAGGCATTGCCACCAAGGAGCGAGTCAACGATCCTACTGACCATCTTGCCCTCCACTTCCAGACACAGCCCGTCCAAGATCT